>LR751201.1:174717-204386 GCA_902729485.2 Mus minutoides | reverse complement strand
AAAAAAAAAAAAAAAAAAAAAAAAAAAAAGACAGGGTTTCTCAAAGACACCCTGAAGCTCCCAGATTGAGCTTGATTGGCTGGTCAGCATGCCCAAGGACCCTCATGCCAGTGTGTCTCTAGTGCTAGGTAGGATTACAGGTGTCTGCTAGCATTCCTAGCTTTTAAATGTGGGTTCTAGGCATTCAAATTCAGGTCCTGTGATATATGATCCCGGGATAAGCAGCACTTCACCAATAGAGACATCCCCCAGGCTCAAGGGCTTTCTTGAATATTCTGCAGATATGCCATGCTGTGTCTGAAAGCTCTCTGACCCAAGCTTTAGGGATTACTTGTTTCCCATTAACCACTTTGCCTCTGATGAATTATTGAAACAGTGCCTTGTTTAAAGAAAGCAGAATGTGCGTCTTTTCTCCTCCAGGGATTAATCTAAAGCCACCAGGAGCTCTCAGCCTAATCAAAGCTCACCAAGGTCCTACTGCTTGCAGGCTGGGGCGGCATGAGAGCACTGGGTTCAGGGGAGGTGCTGGGACAGCCTTGGCTCAGCCAGGCGCTGCACTGCAGAGCTCGCTGCAGTAAAGACTGCAGCAAGCTGGCCAGTTCAGCCCCATTAAAGTCACAGCACTGATTTATCTTCCTCACTGGCCCACTCCCAGGAAGCCACTAATGGTTGAAGAGCCAGCTTCCTTTGGGGCTCGGGGTAGTCAGTCCAAGCTCCAGGGCTGTAGTCTGAGAAGGGGGGGGGAGAGATTTTTTTTTTAGATTATATTTTTAAATATAATCTAAGCACTGTATATAATTCAGCAGCACTCTCCCGGCTGCTGAAAACTCAGCCTTATTTCCAGGGTAAAATTCTTCTTATATTTTTGCCTATGTAGCCAAGCCCATTTTAACTTGTGTGAGGACCCCTAGAAAGAGTTATACTTCCTGAGTTAGTGACCACAGGGCCCAGAAGAGGGAACAGGATCTGGCCATTCATTGCCAAGTTGCTTGGCAGGAAGTTCCTTTCACAATTCCCACATTCATTTCACTTGTACCTAAGCTAGACCATTGGACAGACCTGGTCACAGAGAAGAAGCAGGGACCAACAGGACTGCTTTTCTCCCTGTGGTATTTAAAAGATGCAGAGGTCCAGTTATTTTCTTCCTCAGTAGGAGGATACAACACTGGTAGCATATTTATATAATGCAATAGAACAAAGGGTCTCTATTTTACTTTTTTATTGAGAATCTCATATTCATATACAATGAAACATGATCATACATACCCTCTACTTCTCCCCTTTAACTCTCTATATCTCTCCATCCCCAACTGCCTCTCCCATCTTCATGTCTTCTTTTCTCTTGGTGTGTGATAACCCACTAATTCCAATTGGTATTGTGCATATGTGCTATGCAGTAAGGGGTGGGGCTTAGATAGTCCTGAGCCCTGAATCCGCTACTTTCCCAGTACATAGCTGTAATGAACTGTCATCTTTTTTATTTGTTTGTTTGCTTTGTTTTCCGAGACAGGGCTTCTTTGTGTAGCCCTGGCTTGTCCTGGAACTACCTCTGTTGATCAGGCTGTCCTTGAACTCATATTGATCTGCTTACCTCTGCCTCCCGAGTGCTGGGATTAAAGGCGTGCGCTACCACTACCTGGATGAACTCTCATCTTTTCACTTAAGAGTCTTTGCTTAGCATATTCACCTTTTTTGTGTGTGTGTGTGTGTTGAGGAAATGATTAGGTAAGATAGAGTTTATTTTATCATAAACACTGAGATACTGTGACAGTTGGATAACTCATGTATACTAGCCCAGCAGGAGGGTAGAATATACAGTACATATACGCTGGAACAAGAAGATGATTCATGTCCTCGGCAGGTTGGAGCAGTATGCCTTGAGATTTCCTTGTGATATTCAGAATGTTGTGCAATTGAAAGCTTAAGGAGTAGGTTACTTCTGGAATTTTCTATTTGATATATTCAGACTTTCATGATCACAGACTGAAACACAGAAAGCAAAAAATACATATAGAAGCCTGGATTTTAGGCCCTTTGGTTTATTTATTAATTTACAGCATGCCTCAAAGTCAATCAAACACATTCTTTCATAGACACAGAACACACAGGAAAGGCAGGTGTAGAATCATGCAGGCAGAGGAAAGAGCGCAGGCAAAGTGGAACATGCAACAAAGGCCTGTAGTGAAGCATTGTTGCCAAGGGAGGAATAGGAAGAAATCTTCTAGGACCAGGGTTTGTGGACGGCTTTATAGGTATTGCAGGGAGCAGGCTAGACTGGAGGGCTACCTGCTATGGCCTTCCAAGGAACAGTGTGTTTTAACTCCTTGTAGCAGGCTTAAGAGGGTGCAGCTCACAGTAACCCAGACTTTAGGCCCTCTCTCTGGTTAAGGCTATGTGTTGATGGAAAAATCCAAATATAGCTAGGAACATCAACAACCCTTTGGTGATCTACCTTTGTCCACAGCCCTATGGGCAGGCCCGGCAGAGATGTGAGGTGCCAGCCTTGTAGATCTACAGTAGCAGCCAGCACTTGCATCCCACTGTCTGAGTGTGAGGGCCGGTGTAGAGGATGGCTCTCACTCTGCACAGTAACTGATCAACTCTTCAGGAGGAAGCACTATCGACTCCATTTTGCAGGTGAGGTAATATGATCAGAAAGTCAAAGCAGTTTGCTCAAGGTCATAGAGCTAACATGTACTAAACTTGGATGTGAACCCAGCAGTCTGGCAACAGACCGGAGTCTACCGAAATGAGAGCCAGTCTGACTCCATACACAGAAGCAGACTTTGAGGTAGAAGAAAGTGAAGGCCGGGAGAAATGACGGTACCGCGAGAGGCCAAGAAGGGGATTTAAAAAATTATAGAGAGATTAAGTTGGCACTTTGCCTGTTTCCAGAAATGTGAGCCTTTATGTCAGGCACGTTCAAAGTTGAGAGTCCCATGGGAGGGCTCAAGGTACACACCTTATATATTCAGACGTCAGCATGCAGGGCTATGGTTGTCCTCCATGACTTTTCACTCGTTCATCCTTGTGCACGCATTTGGCTCACACAAACTCTGATTGCTTACTCCGTGCCATGTCCCCTGCTGACTTAGATATTGCAGACATTGGCAATGAAAGCACAAGTTGGTTTTTTTTTTATTGGATATTTTCTTTATTTAAATTTCAAAAGTGATCCCCTTTCCCGGTTTCCCTCCCTCTGGAAAACACCCTATCACATCCTCCTTCCCCCTGCTTCTATGAGGGTGTTCCGCCACCCACCCACCCACTCCCACCTCCCCGCCCTTAATTACTATCGAGCCTTCATAGGACCAAGGACCTCTTCTTCCATTGATGCATGACGAGGCCATCCTCTGCTACATATGCAGCTGTAGCCACATGTATTCCCTTGTTGATGGCTTAGTCCCTGGGAGTTCAATGGGATCTGGTTGGTTGATATTGTTGTTCTTCCTATGGGATTACAAGCATAGTTTTAAATGCCTTAGTTTTCTTCTGTAAATAAATACTTCAACTGCCCCTCTTCACTTGATGAGCCTTAATAGTGTCATCCTGCCTCCACCCTGACCTTGAAAACAAGCATAATTAATAAGGGGGATATGTTCTGATGAAGAGCCCTCTTCCCATCTTGTCTATGCTTAAACCAGCATGGCTCTTGCCTTCAGATAGCTTACAACTTTGATTCCGTTTTTACCTAACAGATAAGGAGTGAAATCAAGAGCTACCCATATCATAGTGTCCTTTTATTGTTGAGTTGAATTTATGAGTGGATATGGAGAAGTGCACTATGGGATATGTGAACCAAACATGTCAGCCTATCTGTTAGAACACCAGCTTAAAGAAAGTTTGGCGAGAGAGATCATGAGCCCTCTAAGAGAGAGAGGAAGACAACTTGGAAATTGTCACTTGAATTAATTGTAGGTCAAGGGCCAGTCCATGGGCATGTGGACAAGTTGGGAAATTTTGGTGAAAAGATGGACAAGTCAGAGGTAGCAAGATTGGGAGTTTTTAGGGTCACAGTTGACCCTGAAGAGTGGATGAGAGGAGGCGTATGTGTGTGTGTCCTTAAGACAAGAGGAGAATGCGATAAAAATGATGCTTTTAAGATGATTAATCTGGCACTGCAGTGCAGCATCGATTAAGGAGGAAAAGGGCTCAGTTGGGAAATTACTGCAGTAGTCTAGACAGGAGATACGTGTGTCCTAAAATACAAATGTGCCTGTGCTCAGCACCAGCCCGCTTTCTGACCACCCATTATACTGACAGATCCACTTCACAGGCCTTGCCTGGTCATCGTTGTAAGGCACAGCCTTGCAAGGAGGAAACTTTATCCTTCCTTTTGGAAATGAAAAAAAAATCAAGGCTCTGAGTGTACTGCTCAGTGGTAGAGCACTTGCTGAGCATACGTGAGCATCGGATCGCTAGGCCCAATTGGTCAATCAATCAATCAATCACCAGTCAAGCTTAGAGAGGTTATATGATTTGGGTAAGTTCTTCCAACTGAGATGCTGGTGTCGTATCAGTTAGTTTCTGGCTTAGAGCTTTCCATATCACAGAATAGTTGTCTTTCTTAGAGAATTATGCTGCCGCAGAAGTGTTTGTGTGTGTTTGTGTGTGTTCTGTTTATATAAAATGAGTACATTCTCATTCTGAGGAATGGAAGATAGTGTCAGGAACTCAGGGTTCAGACTGAGCTGGAAGAGGTGAACGTTTGCACTGCTGACAGAAAGAAAGTAGATTCAACCAAGCACAAATGCCTTGAGGGGTTGGATGGAAAAACAGACGTTTAGCTAAGCAGGGGACATCGCTCAGTGGTAGAATGCTTGTCTAGTGTGCACAGCCCTTAGTACAGAGAAATATGAATATGCGTTCTAAAAGATCTTTTGCTCTGGCGCACTCATGAGAAAATGGGCTGAGGATAAATAATTGAGAAAGAATTAGAAACTGTTGGAACAACCCATCAGAACTCTGTTTTAAAGAAGTGTATGGAGCAGAGATAAGGAGTGAATCTAAGTCATATTTGAATCCTAATAGTATAAGGATGGGAATTTAAATGCTCTGAGATGCCACCATAGAGAACGTTTCTAGTCTGAGGATTCCTCCAAAGACCAGGATATGCTTTGTCTTTTGTTTTTGTTTTTTTTGAGACAGGGTTTCTCTGTGTAGCTCTGGCTGTCCTGGAACTCACTTTGTAGACCAGGCTGGCCTCGAACTCAGAAATCCACCTGCCTTTGCCTCCTGAGTACTGGGATTAAAGGTGTGTGCCACCACGCCTGGCTTCAGGAGATGCTTTGTAAGTTGGGATGAGGAGAAATATAAAGAGGACCAAACTTTAGGAAAGTACCATAGCCTATGACAAGCTTTCTAGCCCATCCTCCAAATTAAAGAAAAAATACTTACCACTTAAAACCTCCAATTGTGGACCTATAATTCCCTTTGAAGTTTTTACTCCATGTCATAAAACACATGTAACCTCAGCTTCTTTTTCTTTGGAATTTAAATATGTCAAGACAGAAACGTTTTGGAATACACACACACACACTCACACACACACACACACACACACACACACACACACACACATATTTTTTAATTTTAGGCTTAGAAGGCTCAACACAGAAAGATGGATGCTGGCGGAGGAGTTGGAACACTGCCTTGTCTCTTCAGAGTATTGGATTTTGTGTCAAAGAAGAAGGATGAGTGTGCTTTAGTGGAATCTGAAAGCTGAAGGCCTAATTTAGTGTGCCCTCAATGCAGTCAAAGCAAAGCTGGCTAAGATCTTTGGATCCATAGAAAAACCCTCTGCTTTATCCCCCAAATTTAACTGTTTTGACAAATGTGTGTGTGTATGTGTGTACGCACATTGTGTGTCTGTACCCAACTTTGAGTATCACCATCAGAAACATGGTCTACCTCCTTTGAGACAAGCTCTTTCATTGGCCTGGAGATAGACTAAACAGGCTGGCCAGTACACCCTGAAGGTCCTCCTGCCTCTGTCTCCCCAGTGGTAGGATTACAAGCATGTACCACCACACCCCCACCTCATTTTTAGAATGTGAGTTCTAGGATTAGAACTCAGGTCCCTATGCTGTATAGAAAGCACATTATTGACTGAGCTATCTTCTTAGGTACCCTTGAGAAGCATATAACTGAGTCTTCATAAGTGTGTTGCATTTAAATAAAATGTATATTTATTTGACTCAGTTTCCCAAGTTTTCTAGTTAAATTGTTGATGAGAACACAAAGTCTCAGGTGACAGGGAAGCTTGGAAGTCTTGGCCTTGGCTACACCACTATGTTATACAGAGCTCTTAAAATCTTAAAAGGTCAGGAACTTATAATGAAGGAAGTTAGAGGTTACTCATGATGTGCCCATAGTTCCATTTAATATAACCAACACAATCAGTGCTCTTGCAGAAGTTGATGCACCCAGTTACCCTGATCTCTGCCACTTACCAAACAAGTTAGCCATCTTGGGACTCATTTCATGAGCTGACTTTACTCTCTGCCTAACCAGTGCCGTCCACTGGTCCAGTCTGGAGAAAAAGGTACAGTTCTGTTTTCCCCCAGCCAGAGCTGCTGACTCTGAGTCTGACAGAACTAAGCTGTTCCGGTGTCCTGACTTTCCAGAAGGGTGTCCCTATTGTGTGTCTTGTAATATCTCTTTTTTAACCACATCTTTTTTTTTTAACTGTTTGAAAATTATTTAGCTTGTAAGTTTTCATATAAATATGTATTACATGTTGAACCTATACCCTATACCTAATAACCCCTTTCTTTTTCCTCCTCTCCTATGTTAGTTCTCTGTGCTCCCTTAGACAGTTTAGCTTCTGTTGTCATGCCATATATACATATACATATACATATACATATACATATACATATACATATACATATACATATACATATACACACTATTTCTAGCAATGTCATGTCTCCTAAACCTGTCAAAACAGTGTCACCAACTGAAGACAAAGCATTCAGACGTCTGAGCCTATAGGGCATTAACAGTTACACTACTACAGATTTTCTCATCATCTTAGGTGATGAGCAGAATGTTAAATGCCTGCCCTCCGAAGACTCATTAGGTGTTGAATGAAAAATGAAGATGAATCCTGGAAATGTTTGTTTCCTTGCTATGTACAAAAAGTAAAACTAGGTTTTACAGAGGCTTAAGTCATGGGCTGATAGCAGCTTGCTGTCAGTGGAAATCCTATCCAATGGTTTGAGGATCTGGCCACTGAGCTGTGACACACTCTCATGATACAAGGGAGAGACACCAAGGCATAGTTTCCCACAGAGTGAGCCTCTAAGAACTGCAACAACTCTTCGGGGCACCAAAGCAGTGTTCGTTTAGGAGAGATATGAGCTACATGTAGTTATAAATTGGATTAATAACAAGGCAGAACTCCATACACCTAGAGAAGCTTACAGGAAAATAGTCACCACCATTTACTTGGAACCTTCTGTGCTTCATATCCTTTGAGAATAGTTTCCATGACCATCTTAACTGAACCTTAGGACCAGGATGTATCTCTCTCTCTTCCTCTCTCTCTCTCTCTCTCTCTCTCTCTCTCTCTCTCTCTCTCTCTGTGTGTGTGTGTTTGTGTGTGTACATGTATGTGTGTGCATGTCTATATACAGGCCAGAGGACAATCTTTGGTGTCATTCCTCAGGTACTTTCTACCTTGTTTTTTTCACACAGGGTTTTTCATTGACTCAGAACCCACTATATAGGCTAAGCTGGCTAGCCAGTGAACCCCAAGAATCTGCCTGTCTCTGCTTCTGTTGTGTTGGGATTACAAGGGTATGCCATCATGTCCCCCTTTTTATTTTTAATGGGTTCTGGGGGATTGAACTCAGGTCTTCATACATGCCAGGATAGTACTCTATTGGATAAGCCATCACTCTAGACTTCCAGGGCTATTTCTAAATAAATGATGTGATTGCATTAAAATAGCACGTCTAACCTCTAGCTTGGACTGAAGGACCCTGTTTAGGTCAACCCGACAGACATTTATTGAGTATCTAGTGACAGTGGGCTAGACAGTAGAAAAACCCCCAAGATAAATGTGCTGTTAGAGTGGGCATAACGTGGTGACAGTACAGGGTCTGACATTGCAGTAGATTTTTTTTTTTTTTGAGACATGGTTTCTCTGTATAGCCCCGGCTGTCCTGGAACTCACTTTGTAGACCAGTCTGGCCTCGAACTCAGAAATCTGCCTGCCTTTGCCTCCCGAGTGCTGGGATTAAAGGCGTGCACCACCATGCCCAGCATGCAGTAGATGCTTAATGAATATTCATTTCATGTAGGAATAAGGAAAGGATGAATGCTACAAAGTCATATAGAATAGACTCTATTAGAAAATCTAGCATCAGAATTTATGAGAGGAGGTGCATGGAAACTCTAAGATCACATATCAAGAAGGGATATTAAAGAGTAGGTGAGCTGAGCCTTTACTTGTGAGCTGAGAAAACAGAGGCCACAACAGTTTGCTCAAGGTAGCAGAGCTTGCTTGTGGCAGTGCACATGGGAAAGCATCCTTACTAATCCAGTGCTCTAGGCCTCGTGTTTTCTCTTTCCTGTTGGCATCACATCAAAAACCTTACTTTAGTTTCATTTCTCTTTGCACACAATCATGCCAAGCACTGTTATTACGTGTTTTCTTGGACAGCATCTCTCTATGTTCGACCAGGCATGGGGATGTGGGCATTAGCCTGAAAAAAAAAGTGATTATGTATCAGTCATAACAAGAAGGTTCTTTTGGGAGAAATGAATCATCCTGAAGGTTGAACTTTTAATACAGAAAGCCTGTTGATGGCTTTTATGGTTCTCCTAATACCTCTGAACACATAACTTATACACATGCGTGCGCGCACACGCGCGCGCACACACACACACACACACACACACACACACACACACACACACATCAAATGAGATCCCAATAATGCATCTGCCCTAAGGCCAGAGGGATACAGGATTCTACTACAGCAGCATCCATGAGGATGCTCACAAAACTGCTGACTTCTCTAAGGACAATGTGGCTCTCCATCACCCTTTACCTTTCTTCCTTTCTTATCCCTCCCATTCTCATCCATCACTTCCCAGTCACCCTAATTAAGACTGTTATTGGAGTTACCAGGAGTTACATTTGATTCTGCTACAATCTCCGCTAATTTTTTTTTTATTTCTACCACACAACAGCACAAATACTTAGCAAAACACTATAATTGTTTTCACTAAGTATCCAGACTAAACAGTTCTTCCGAGGAAGCCATGGAGGCTTCAATTGATTCCTCCTCTCATTACTGTATGATCTATGAATCTGCTTCCTAGGACAGGAAGCCTCAAGACATTTATTGAAACTGTTTAGTTATTCCAAATGAGATAGCTATAATAGCCCATGCAAAATCTCAAAGCTGGCAGACTCAGGGTGAGCTTCATATTTTCATTCCAGTTCCATATTTCATTCCAGTTCAATAGCACACACACACACACACACACACACACACACACACACACTGAAGGCTGTATGTCTGTTACATGCATATGCCATTTAACAAACATTCACTGATAATCTGTTGCTATGGGATGGCTGTGATTTTCTATCAGAATTCATTTTGAATTTTTATTGTTAAGTGGTGGTTAGCTGTAAGAGGTAATGAGTTCTTGTGGGATCTACACTCAATCCTGGAGGCCTGTGTCAGCTACCTTGAACACAGATTGTCAGAGAGCTACCTAGGTCATTTGTCCCCTCCTGTTATGGACCCAGAGGTATACACACCTGTCTTCTCTTTTGCTCTTCTGCCCTTCATAGAACATATGGATCCTTCCCAGCTTCCAGAACTGAATCAAAACAAAACTTATTTTTTTTAAATAAATTACTCTGTCTTGAGTATTTTTCTATAACAACAAAAAATGAACTAACAGGCTCATACTTTGGCTTTGAATAATATTCTAATTGAAAATATATAAACATGTAAACAACTCAGCCATCATATGGTGGATTCTTAAATATAATCTTATGCAACAAATATCTCGGAGCAGCTGGGCAGCCTGGGAAAGGTAGGAGTCTTGGAACAGGTCTGGATCCACCCTGGGAGAACCTCTCTCTAGGGAACATAAAGAGGTCTTTCTTTATCCTGGAGAAGCATTAGGAGAAGTGATCTCGCCCAGATTCAGGCAGGAACAGGTATTTCATAGCTTGGACTATTCCTATACTGGGTTACTTTCATATTCCACAGCTACGAGAGGGGGACAAAAATCTCCATTCTATCTCCTTCCAAATAAACAACATAAGACATGTGGAAAAGTATAACCACAAACATTTCCACAATTGAATGAAGTCCTCTACACCTGACCCATGCTCCCAGCTTCCTATGTCACACTTGACCATTCCACATAGCTAACTGTAGTTCATTTAAGACCTACAAGAAAGAAGACTGCAGCTACTTTCTGAAAGCCAAGATTCAATAAGGCATGAGGGTGAGTAGTGATGCACAGGAGGCCTGGCCACAAGCTCCACCTACCAGGCAAATGAACCTCTGAGGACTGGGTTTCATTTGTGTTGAGTGCAACAGGGAAGGTTGAACATTTTGCTTTAACCTTTGTTTGGCTCTGTTGATTCTAAGATGTCATTAACCCCAGAGAGTGAGAAATTGTAAGTCACAGGATTCCACAGGGAGTAGAAAGGAAGAAAGGTTCAAGTCACCGTGAAAAGAGAACTGAGCTAGAAGACAAACGATTCCAGTTCTCAAATGATTCCAGCCAATGGCTCACCTATGGATGCCTATGGCAGATTCACTCAGCCCAGACTTGGAACTAGCCAAGACATCTCAAGAAAGTGAATAAGCACACTGTAGCACATCCAGACCACAGTGTATTGCTTGGGCCATGGAGATGGCCCAGTGAGTAAACCACTTACCAGGTCAGTGTGAGATCCTGAGTTCAGATCCCCAGGATCCACTTAGAGCAGGACAGCAGAAGCATGTGCATGGCTCCTATGGTAAGATGAGAGGCAGAGACAAGATGGAAGTTTGCAGGGCAGAGGGTTTGGCTTATAGCTGTAGCAAATAATAAGAGATCAGAGGGACTAACTGGAGCAAGATAGAAGGCAAAGACCAACACCTGAGGTTGTCCTCTGACTTTGACACACTCTGTGGCAGGCACATGCCTACACACACACACACACACACACACACACACACACACACACACACACACACGAACAGGGGCTATTAAAAAAAAAGACATAGAGTGATCTTAAATGAAAGAAGCCAATTTGAAAACACTACAAATTATGATTTCACCTAAGTGACATTCTGGAAAAACTATGGACACAGGAGGAAGATCGTTTTTAGGTGTTATGAGGGAAAGGGAGAATGAAAAGGCAGCTCAGAAAGGATTTTTAGGGCGGCATTGCCAGGAGCCTGCCTGAGCACCAGTTCTTTCTGGAAGGCCGTGATGGGGGCAGAGTTGGCAATATTTGGGGGCAAAACTAACTTTTGCAGGGCTAAAATGTCTTTCATTTTGTAACATTTATCTTGAACTCTTTGCAATTCTGAGGCCAGAAACTGCTGTCTTCAGGTGATTAAGTAAAGGATTTATTAGGTATTAAATAAAGGATTTATCACTAGGGCTCCTTTCTCCCCATGTTGACCAGGCAAGAGGCTTGGAGCTCATTAACTCTTTGTGAACCAGACAGAAAAAGAAAAGAATTTAAATCTTTTACACAGGCAATATGCAGAGACTTACACACACACACACACACACACACACACACACACACACACACACTCTGGTCAGGCTCTACCACCTGTCTCATCAACTTCACTAGTGTTCATGCGTACTTACATCCATGCATATTGTATTAGTCAGGGTTCTATAGAGTCACAGAACTTATGGAATGTCTCTCTACATTGAGGGAATTTTTTATTTTATTATTATTATTTTTACATTGAGGAAATTTATTGTGATGACTTACAGTCTGTAGTCCAACTAACCCTACAATGGGCAGCCGTGGATGAAAAGTCCAAGAATCTAGTAGTTGCTCAGTCCCACAAAGCTAGCTGCTTAAGCTGGTCTTCTGTAGAAGTAGGTTCTAACAAATGTGCTGGCAAGTAAGTGCAAGCAGTCAAAAAAGAGTTGATCTTCCTTCTTCCAATGTCCTTTTGTAGGCCTCCAGCAGAAGGTGTGGCCCAGATCTGGGACTTGTTTTATCCCTGGCTGACCTTGAGCTCTGAGATCTCCTTACCACAGTCTCCTGGGATTAAAGATGTGTGCTACCTTGCCTGGGCCTAAGCTTTTCATGGTCATTATGCCTTAAGATCTCCATGGCAAGATCCAGGTCAGAAATTTGAAGTCTTCCATCCTCAAGATCTGGATCACAGGTGTGCTTTCCAATTCTGGATTGTAGTTGACTCCAGATATAGTCAAGTTGACAATCAGGAATAGCCATTACACACATATAACTACACACATATGAATAAACAGACATATACATATACATTTGGTGGATGGGGAAGAGCCTGCCAAGCCACACACACACATTTGGTGGGTCGATGGTGCAGAGCTCCAGATGCCACACTTTATTCCTTCTCTCTGGCAATCTATACCTTCTTAGACAAAAGTTCTTTAGAAATTACCTCATAGATAAAGTGTTATACAAAAAGGAGAGTTACAGAAGGATGTTGATATTAAGTTCAAAGTAGTGTTTCTATAAGCTCATTATAAGTTCGAAGCAACAGTTTCATGTGGCCTTGCTTTATCATACTGCACACCTGTGGCTTTATCCTTGGACCTGACCTAGAATGAATGTTTTTCCTTGATCACAAATTTATTCCAAGCCTATTTCTCTTTTTAGTACAATTGTGAAAACTCATTGTATTTATTATTATTCAGCCTTTACTTACTATTCTATGAGAAGGGGACAAATTCTATTCTTGATTCTAACTTTATTATATCTTTCTGGCAAAACAACTAAAACCTAAAACTATCTTTTAAAACGTTCTTCCTAAAATTATTTGATTCAAATCAGGAATTCTTTAAAATCATTAATTAATCTAAACATTAATTAATTTAAGTATTAATTCATGAAAATTCATCTTTATGTTAATCTGCAGGAAATCTGCCCAATAGGATGGGCTAGTACACAGGAATCTTTAGACTATATAATAGTGATAGGAAAAGACCTATCAGCTGCAAGAAGCAATCCTGAGATGAAGTCTCTTGTGGCCTTGCCTCTCAGACCTCACCCATGATCAGCCACACAAAAATGGTGGACCACCTCCAGGAAAGTCATCTGCTAGTTTTAGACTCTCCTAGTTGGCTCCTGACACAGTATGGTACTTACTATTGTCAACTAGAGACTAAAGAGGCAAGCCTCTGGGCACATCTGTGAGGAATTGTCTAGATTTGATTGGCTTGCGTGACATTATCTCGATAAGATACTTATGGTGGGAAACCCTGCCCATTGTGAGTGACGCCATTCTCTAGGCAGCAGTTTCTGAACTGTGTAAAAATGAAGAAAGTGAGCTGAACACTGACATGCGTATGTTAGCCCACTGTTCTCTGCTCTTAACTATAAATGCAATGAGACCAGTTCTTTCAAATTTTGATGGATTATATTCTGGAGCTCTGAGCCAAATAAACCCTTTCCCCCTCAAATTGTTTCTGTCAGAGTATTTTAACAACTGGAAAAGGAAATAGGGTAGGCAGTGAAACTGTTCTATGTGATGATCAGTCCTGGACATTTTGTGTCTAGCCTGCCGTGTAGCCATTTTCTTCAGGTTAAATGCTGTTCCTAGAGGGAGGCTCTAAGACTCAGAAAACTAGGTCGATAAAGCTCAGAAACGTCTGAGTCACAAAGCTGACCCTCGAGGGTCTACAAAGCAGTGAACTGCTGTTGGGGAAGAGGAGACTCCCCAGTGGAGCTGCCTGCAACTGGACCCACAGCCCCTGGGGTACAGCTTTGTAAGTCATCATCTGTGCTGGGGTGGGCTTTTTGGGGATGCATCTACCTTTGAGTCATCTGTGCTTGTGTAAGTAATTTCAGTAAACCCATTGACTCACCAAGCTAGACTTTGGTGAAACTATTTCTGTAGTCTGTTGCTAGTGCTCTATCTAGGGTGCATAGATCCCTTCAGAAGTCACACAATAGAACCCTAAGACACACTATGGAGTTAGGCCAACAGTATCATCAAGTTTAGATTCATCAATTGAAACAAACATACCATGATCTGTGTGTTTTGGACCAAGGAGTGGAGAGGGACTCGATGTGTGTTCTAATCATTTTTTTTTTCTGTGATCTCAAAACCACTCTAAAGTATACAGTCCACTAGAAAATCTAATGTGGATCCTAGCTCTTTCTTCTGTCACAAGTCCTTGATTTACTGTTTGACCTAATAGCCCAATAACTGAGAACTGTTCTGGGGTCTCACTTATGATCCAAGCCCATATCCCACTCTCCTTCCTTCTATTGGGCTCCTCGAGTGTCTCTTAAATGAGGACTGCTTTTCTAATACATCCACTGACTTTTGAGTATTCAAAGATGGTCAGCAGTGCTGTTACCTCCCTAAGTGCTAGGACATTTTGCCTTGTTCTCTTGTGCATAATCTTCCATGGACACGCTTCTCTCAGGGTTAACTTTCATCTGTCTTCCTTATGGGATCTTTTATTCTGCATGCTTTTAAAGCCTTGTCTGGAACAGAAGCTAGATGGTAGTTTGCTGCTGGAAGCCATTAGGCATCCCGGGAGGTCCCCTGACATCTTCCTTTAGCAACATCTTAGGGCCATCCATGAAGCTGCTTGTTTTATCCCGAGAGAATGCTTGGGATTTGGAGAGGACAGCACTTCTGGATGTTGGAGGGAGGGAATTGATTTCAAATCCATTAGCATAATTCTGCATGGAGATATTGATCACCTGGAAAGGACACCCCGTTACTAGAGATGTTGCATTACTTTTGCTTAGGATGGTCAGAGAGATGAAAAAATGGGGCTCCCTAGTGGAGAAATATCTCTGCATTGGAGTCTTGGATGAAGGAGGCTTTCTGCGTTTAAGGCCGAATTGCTTATGGTAGGACGTATATTACTTCATCCCACCAGAGTCTGCGGTTTACTTTGTTCAGAACAAAGACAATGAGATCGGCTTCACAGATGGCTCCCTCTGGCTTTCTCTGAAGAGCCCCTCAAATCCATCAGGCTCTGTCTTCACTCCTCATTCTTTGATAAAGAACTAATCTAATAACCCATCTCCTGTCATGCTCCCTTATTGTTAATTTAATGGGAGTTGGTGATCAATTGGCCTGGATTAACATAATTAATCTTTAAATCATACATATTCAAAAGGTTCTCAGAAGCATCTGGGTATTTTCCTAACAATGGCTAGAGATGGTCAAATTAATACCAGCATACTGAATTAGCTGATGTCTTTGAGAGAGCTATCTCCTCAAAGTGGTATCTTTAAAGATAGGAAATCTCATTGGAATTAAGGGAGGATGGATATTCTTTGGGAGAATTCGTTGTCAAAAATAGTATTTTTTGCAAAAGAATAAAACCCTCTGTTTGGGTTCCAGAATCAGCACAGCACAGAAACCGTGTTTGTGTTTGTATTTGTCTTTTTAGTGGTGGGCTGGCCTTTAACAGCTGCGCCATCTCTCTAGCCTGCCCATGCCTGTGACTGCTAGTCCTCTAAGGAGCTTTTGTACGGCATCACTGTGCAGACAGATGAAGACTTACAAGCAGCCTTCCATTGCCCAAGAAGCCCAAGGACTAATGACATTCCCTCCACAGACTTGACTTTATGATGTTTGGACCCAGGATTGCCACATCAAAGACTCACCAATTCTGTTTCATAGGTACTGAAAATGAAGGGTTCTTAAATGATCTTTGAGTTTAAGTTGCAGGAACCAAAGCAAAAGGCCAGACACAAGCAGACAACTGCAATCCGATGTGTTATGAGCTTGCAACTCTTTATCCACCCTCATAATCGTCAGGTTTGAAGCAAAGGGCCATTAAGAATATGTACCTCTGTGGTCACCCTTGCTCTTCCTACCTCTTTTCTGCTAAGAAGAAGAAGACATTGGCTGGTACGTGCTTTAATTAATAGCCAAGACCTCCTGTTATCCATCACCTTCTTCAGGCCAAAGTCAATTCCCCTCACCCAGTGGGGCTTTCATTGCTGCAGTTATCCCTGGTCTTCAGGAGATTTGATACTGAATGCTAGTGGCATGCAGTGCAGCAGTGTGTGTGTGTGTGTGTGTGTGTGTGTGTGTGTGTGTGTGTGTAGCTGGTAGAAGCCAGTTTATAACAATAGCTTTTGTTTAGCCAGCAATCCAGAAGAGCTGGCCTCATGAGCTAACTAACCATCCACATATCAGAGCAGCTGGCTTCTATGTCAACCTCCATGCCCCTCTGGTTCACCAAGCTGCTATTTATGGAGGATTTTTAGTCCGAGAGAAACTTTTAAATAAAGCATGCAGATTCAGTCATGTTCTTTTAATACATAATGCCTGTACTCTTTAAGTATGTGGTGTGTGAATATGCCCCATTTTAGCTAGATTATGTGGGGTTTCTTCTTTTCACCTTTTGATTGTTTCTTTGTGAATTTCACATCATGTCCTCTAATCCCACTCATCTCCCCCTCCTCTCATACCTGCTTGCCACCTTTGCAATCTCCCCCAAAACAAGAAAAAAATATCTGATTGTGGAAGCTGTAGTGTATCACAGTGTGTCCCACAGTGTACCCACACTCCTTTGCTTCCAGATGTTCATTGCAATGACTTGCTGGCCTGGCATGAGTCCTCTGGCTTGGATCTGAAGGACCGGCCCCTTCATGCACTCCAGCAGTTCATCATAGGGTAGATGTTGGGGTGGGCCTATTCAAAGCCCTGGATCTGGGACTGAGAGGTATCTGAGCTGGTCAGTCTGCCAGCTCTCCCAACCCCAGGGCCATCTGTATCCTGCTGCCCAGGTGAGGTGCAGAGCCTACTCTACAGAGCACATATGGATATTTTGTATAAGGTGGAATTCTGAAGAAGTAGGTTCCAATCGATGTGCTGGTAATTAAGTGCAAATCCTTCCTTTTCCCGTTGTCCTTAGAAAGGCCTGCAGCAGAGGGAATGGCCCAGATTAAAGGTATATACTGTTAAAGGTATATGCTGTTCTTTAAGTGGAGTTTGCTCTGTCCCAGGTTAGCCTTGAGCTCAGAAATCTCCTTGTCTCTGTTTCCTAGGATTAAAGCTGTGTACCACCTCGCTCGATCCCAAGCTTTTCATGGCCGCTGCCTCAAGCTCCAGATCAAAATCGTGTGTCGTCCCATGCCAAGATCCAGATCAAAAGCCTGTATCTTCTAGCCTCAAGACCTAGATCACAGGTGTGCTCTCCCTTTCCTGATTGTAGTTCATTCCAGATGTGGTCAGGTTGACAACAGGGATTAGAAAACTAGCATGGAAACTTGAGGCACTGAATAGCAACAGTAATGACAACAATAGTAATAATAATAGAGACAAGACCAGACCAGTTTACTGGTTGGCCTAAAGCTGGAGAACAGATTAAATGTCTCAATGTCGCTGACCTGGTACTCTAGCCTCAGGCTTATCTGCACATTGGGAATGCGTGGCTTTCTCTCCTGGTCTTAGTTCAGACTTGATTCCCTCTGTGAAATGTGTCTGGTCATGTACCAGGCATACAGGAAGTAAAGTGTTTCCACTAAAAGAGGTAGGGTCAGTCTTGAGATGAGAGAGATTTTTTTTAACTTTCTTTATGCTATTCTCTAATTTCCAGGTTTTGATAACAAATGCATCAAACTAGAAAGAAGGTAACATATTATATTAAAATCAATATACCCCTCAGTCATCCTCTACTCATGGTGACCCTATAGCATCCTGAGCATTATGTAACCAGAGTTTTATAATTCCCTTTCAAAGTATCTGTCCATCTCATTAGACTGTGGACACACACAGGGCCAGTAATTTCTCCTTGAGCTCCTTTTACAGAAGTGTCTGTCACACTGGAGGCAGGGTGTATGCTGAATGAGTCAGGAGAAAAATTTATGAATAATGTTATCACAGGAACAATGGATGTCTTCACTGCACCTTGCCTTTATCATCTGCCTCCGCAGTGGACAAAGATGCCTCTAAATAGCAGGAGAAGGAGTTCTCTATGTCATCTCTCTGCTCTCTCCTGGAAGGGCTCCCTGTCTCCTCCAGATACATACAGGCAAAGGTAGACTTTGTACATTGCCCTGCGTTTAGCTAGGCAACACTCTAAAGGGTGTCTGTCCCACCCCTGAGAGCACTGTGAATAAATTCAGACTTAGGATCCCAGAATATGTATTTGCTAAAGTTATAGTCCCTCAGACAGTACTCTCATAGGGAGCAAAGGAGACCTGCACATGTTCTTCATTCTCCGGAAGGCTCCTTGGCATTTGTGGTGTCAGTGAGTTCTTTTGTCTTTTGATCTCAGCCCCACGGGAGCCTAGAAGCAAGGGCCTGCAAGGCCACAGGGAACTGCAGGAGGCATTATGAAGAGGGTGGCAGACGCTGTCCTCCTAGGATCAGGTTCTGCTGTTGCTTAGGGACATTGTTTGGTTTCTTTCTGCAACGGAAGAGCTGAGCTGAATCCCAGGTTCCCTTAGCTAATTAGGACAGCTATTCCTGGTGTGACATCTAGTCATTTTAAGAGGGAATACCAGGAATTTGTGGTTTGAAAGTCATTGGCATCCTAAAGCAACTGTACCCTTTCTTGCTCATCCCTGCATGCATGCTTTTTGTTCTCAGCTCAGCTCTGCAAAGAAACTGCTGATTCATCTCCTTCCTCTCCCCGTCTTCAGGGAGAAAGAGCATAAATAATTTACAGTAAGATATGAAGACAAGCGGTGGTTTTTAAATTTGTTGCATTCTTGGCCCGAATCGCTTTCATGACAATGAATTAAACTAAAAAGGCCACCAATGACTGCTCTAAGCATTTTAATATGGTTGGAACCATCCCCCTTTCTGCAAAGTCCTAGCTTGAAGGTCAGGAAGTTTTATAATGCCTTAGTTGTGTGTCAGGAACATACACACATACATGGATACATACATACACTGCATGTGTGTGTGTATGTGAGAGAGAGAGAGAGAGAGAGACAAGAGAGTCAGAGAGATGGAGAGAGACAGAATGATAAAGAGACAGAGACTGAGAGACAGAGACAGACAGAATGGCCTCAAATCTCATTTCTCAGGTGCCACCCCCATCATGCGTTTGAGACAGGGTCTCCCCTTCAGCTGGAACTCACTATGTAGGCTAGGCTGACTGAAAAATCTCTTTCAACCTCTACACATTTGGAAATCCATGCCCTAGCAAGCGTGGACTGAGCCATCTCCCCTGCCTGGTGCCAGGGTCTTAATGCATCTTGTATTTAGAGAAAGAGCTGTTTCATGGGCAGGTGGAAGATGGGCAGCACCAATGGACCCACACCCTCCTATGCCTGGGTAAAGGAGCTCATTAAAGACACCGCCTGCTGAAGAGCAAAAGCTCAGAAGCCTCAACACAGTTGAGTGGAGATGGAGCCACTTTGTTAACCTTAATTAGATAATTCTGGTGTTGATTTCAATGACACAGGGCATCGCTGCAGGCAGCAACAGTGAAGAAGCAAAGGTTTTGTGGCTCCAGGTTAAGTGTGGGCTCCTGTTGGGATAATCAGTTCGAGTGCCTTTCCCTTTTACAGAGCTTGCTTTACTCAGAAGAGCTGAATCACTTGGTGGCGCCCTCAGAATATTTCACAGCAGCCCTTGTTCAAGGTTGATTATCGTGGTTCTTGTCTCCTATTGTCAGGAGTCTAAATCTGCCATCTTAGATTAGGTTACAGCTCCAGCAACATGTATATGTGTATGTATATATTATATATAAATGCACAATTAAACATACACTATTACACAAATTCATTACAAGTTTCATAATACAATATTTTAAATGTACGTCTACTCCCCCACTACCTTCTGGATAATTCCACTGAGATAAACCCCTTCTTCACATTTTCCTCTCACTGTGGTTGTTTAACTCCCAACCCCTAAATGCAATTTGTTCTGCCCACATCCTCCTGAGTATGGTAGCATCCCCTGGAGTGTGACTGACTCTCCCCCATACCAGCAACTGGCAATAAGTCTTCAGGAGGGTCTGTTGTGAAGAAACAGTCCCCCCTATGCTTATTCTCTGCACTTTGGCCAATTTTGTTAACCTTGGTCCTCTTTGAAGCGGCTCCTTTGAGGATCTCACGGGAGCTTGTAAATCACAGCATCTATTCTTGGCTCATAGTTATCTCGGACTTTGCTGAATTTGACACTATGCATGTGTGTTCCATTCACACATCCCTCCCACACCTCCTGCCGTTGTGGTCTGTGAAGCCCTCTGCGGGCGTCACTGCGTTTCAGTCTCTGGCTCTCCTGTGACTCACACTGTGCCCTCGCTCTCCAGGTCTCCTGCTCTGAATTTACTTAGTGTATGCTGTGACTGCAGGTGCCACCATCACTACTCCACTGATGTTGAAACCCAAAGTTTGTGTCCACTCTGCACATATATTGACTCTACGAGAAACAACATACAGAGGCCATAAGTTTCTCTGTGTAGCCCTGGCTGTACCGGAACGTTCTCTGGAGAACAAGATGGCCTTGAACTCATAAAGATCTACTTGCATCTGCCTCTGAGTGTCGAGATTAAAGGCTTGTGCCATCACTGCCCAGCCAGATCCTAGTCCTTTATCTCTAAGAACCCAGGGTTTCTTCCTTTGAGAGTACATAACTGCACCCCGATATCATAACTGCATCATTGCCTACTTTTTCCCACTCCCTTTAATAACACCAGCATTTTGCAAGTCACTCATATTTAATAATCTGAGACTCATTCACACCAGGCAGGTACTATACTCCTGAGCTGCATCCTTACCCTGTGTCTTAGTTAGGTTTCTATTGCTGTGGTAAAACACCATAAGCCCGAACAACTTAGGGAAAGGGGGGTTTATTTCAGCTTACCTGTCCAGATCACACGTCTTCTCAAAGGAACTCAGGTAGAAACTGATGCAGAGGTCACAGAGGAGTGACGCTCACCGGGTCATGGATTTGATCAGCTGCTTTCTTACAGCACGCAGGACCACCAGCCCATGGGTAGGCCTTTCCACAGTGAACCGGGCTCTCCCCCATCAATCAAGAAAATGTACCACAAGCTCACCCATAGGCCAATGTGGTGGGGGCATTTTCTCAATTGAGGTTCCCTCTTCTAGAAAAAAAAAAAGGCTCCAGCTTGTGTCACTTGTACACAAAACCTAGCCAGCATACTTTTTTTTCTCTTATGTTAAAGTTGTGTTTCATTGTGTTACTTCCATCGTAAGGAATGTCCTCTTTGTCACAGTCAATCTTCTCATTTGTGGCATTATTTCCGTCCTTCACATGACCTTTTCTGACTTAGTCAAGTGTCTCACCATCTCCGCCAGTTCGCTATTTTACTTAATTACGTTGTTCTCAACTAGACCATCTTGTTAACTTGTTGTCCAGCTGTCCACACTGCAACCGTGTAAGAGTCTGTTTGCTCGAGTTATCTTCTACCATTTGATAGTGAAGCCTTTGATGGTGATTCCCACGACATTAGTCCCTGCTACCTTGGAGTCCACCATTCATTGTCTACCAGCTTGTGTGTGGTTAATTCTATCTCTCACTTTAGTTGTGAACTTACTATGCAAAAGAGCCTCTTATCCAACTCTTGCAAGTATTATGTGCTCAATAAACCTTTCATTGATTTATTAGTCCTCAATTTAACTGACACTTATTGACTGAATAAATTATTGGGTGAACAAATCAACTTTGGTGGATCGACTCATTGATTGACTCTATTGATTGAATGCAATATTGTGCTCAGTTCCCTGCATTTTAATTAGAAGGGTGAGTAACACCAATGTTTTATTTCTTCCCACCTCCCAATAATTCCAGGAATAGAGTCCCATAAATAAACTCTTGGAATCGATATGTCTGCAATCACTTCCCGGTGCAGTTATGGTGAGCAGAACGTTAGTATCTGAATATTAATGACAGCATGAACCGCCGTCCAGTGACTTTTGCTTTGAAACATCAAAGACATGATATAAATCTCAATGGAAAGGCAAATTAAAGCCTGGCTTTCTTCCTAGAAGTGACACATTAAAAACCACACCATTTTTCTCTTTAAATTGAGAGAAGCCAGAAGGCAGTGCCGAAAAGATGATGTTTCCAGTCTAAAACCTGCTTAGTGAAAAATCACTTATAAAGGACTAAATGAGAGGCAAGAACATTTTTGTCTTTATTGGTCTTGAAGGGCGTAGTGTCTTTCAAACTACAATGTCTTAGCTGGATGTGCCAGGCACTGTGGTTTGTACGTGTAGTCCAAGCATTCATGTCATAGAAGCAGGAGAATCAGAAGTTCAAGGCAAGCCTATACTACTTAGAAAATTCGAGGCCAGCTTGGATCTGAAAACCTGTCTCAATAAATAAATGCCCCTCAGAGGACACAGTAGAGAAGAGGGAGGAATGACGTGAGGAGGAACGCTATCTTTGGAATATGGCTTTACTGTTGGACTCCTGTCACACAGTAGTTGTGATTACTGGTGTGTGACCATTACATCGGGCCATTACATCCTGCCATGTGGGGTGGGGAAAGGAGATGTGAGGCCCTACCCATCCTTAAGGACTTGTAGGTAGATACGGTATGAGGTAAGGGGGATCATACAGACCCACTCATCCATGATTGCTAGAGAAAGAAGAGACATTTTCTTCAGTGGTGTGACCTATGGTAAAGGGCCATGAATCTGTAAATGATCCCTTACCCATGTTCCTGTGAGCAACCCTCCTGAAACACACTGAGTAAGGAAAAAAAAAGATAAAGTAGAATCAGGACAAAGGAGGGTAAGGAAGAAGGAGAAGATTGTAAAGATAATAATACTAGAAAGTGTGATATTGCAACCCATTGTTACACATAATTAACATATGCTAACAAAAATAAACAGCCATTCTCCAAACAAAAAGCAAACTACATTGTCTTTCAATAACAGCTAGGCTTTGTTAAAATCTCTCTCTTACCTATTTAACCTATCAATTATCTATCCAATCTATCAATTATATTTCTGTAATATAAAGCTTGTTAAGGATGGAATTATGGGCCCCCACATCCATATCTTGGAGCCCTAACCCTGCAATCTTCAGAACGTGACTAGATTGGGAGGTGAGGACTTTTAAGAGGTGACTAAGTCAAATTACATCTTTAGCTTGGCCGGGTCTGGTATCTTTACCAACATAAAGAAACCCTGATAGAAAAGGGCAAGGTGACCATCCGCAAGCTGAGGAGAGAGAGAAAAGCGAACCTGGTGACACCTTGATCTTAGACCTCCAGCTTCTGCACACGAGGAAATTACAGTTTGAGGCTGAAGCCTTTCCCAGTGGTGATTGCCACGGGCAGCGCAAGGAAACTGTGGATCCGTGTGGAGAAGCACCTCAGTCTCCCCACCAGACCGAGCTGCTCATGGGCCAGCCCTCAGTGAAAGTGTGTCTTTCACTAAGGTTTGTAATGCTTCACACACACACAGCTGAGAGCTGAGCTTCCAGAGAGTCATGGGAATGCATTTACACCTTGTCTAGGCTTAATTAGAAAGCTCACCGTTGGAAGGCATGTCCTAGATTTCCATATGCTCAGTCCTTCTTTGAACACTCTGGTTAGCACTAAAGACACAGACCTTATCTCCAGAGAAAGTATTTCTTATGGACCCATACAAAATGAAGAGCTAGCAGACTTATAAAGATATGCTATCTAGGTGGTTATACATTATAAAATTAGGTCAAGATACAGTTCAAGAAATGGAAAGAAGTTATGGTATAGGAGATAGATGTTTCTGACTTTTCAAATGTAAGGTCAAAGATCTTGTGACTCTGCAGTTGCAGACGTAAGCACTGTTTTATGAGGTTCCACAGAAAGGGAAGTGATTTCTGCCATGCGTATAAAACCAGCCCCATTCTGAGTGGCCCGTACCATGCAGGTGTTAACATACTTTGAAGTCCACTTTGGACTATCCCTGTCTGTACTTATATGAAGTCTCCAAGACAAGTCAGTAAGAAAAAAAGGTACTCCACAAACTAGAATATTATATATATATAATATTCTGCTAACTTCACTTGCCCTGTGCACAGTAGAATATCAGACTTCGTTTCTGCTGTCTGTAATTTTGTATTTATTATACACTCCCTCTCAACCTCAGTCTGATTCTCTCCTCCCCATGTCCTGGTAATCACTTTACTTTCTCCTTACAAGAGCCCAAACATGTCCAGATCCCACAGGTTAAGAGGAGAGGTTGGCCAATGGCTACAGTGTTGGACAAGAGGAAGAAATTCTATGATGCAGTAGGGTAATTAAACAGGGCAGTAATAGGTAGTCTATAGCAAAGTGGCTTTCTGCCCAAAACACTATTTAAATTGAGAGGTCCAATCTTAGTGAGGTAGACAGATGAGCTTACTTGAAATGGGATAGATAACACCTTCCCACACGTTTCTGCCCTGATCTACTGCATCTCAGCAACCAAGAAAACTATGTATGCACAGATCAGTTCAAGTGTACAGGAGTCAAAGGCTGAGGGAAATCAGCCCATACAACTGTAATTCTAGAGGTTGCATTGTGTAAAACAAACTCTGATAGAAGACTGGGAATTCACAGGCCCGGGGCTTGTCACCTAAGTGATTATAGATTTTTCAAGTTGACAATCAATGTTAGTGTTCACATATATGAATTCCTTAATAAATTTAAAGAGTAGATATTATTACCCCATTTTACAGATGAGAATTAAGACACATAGCAAGTATCTTTATCAAGGTCATGTAACTATTGAACAGCAGAGCTACTATGTAACTTTGGCTCATACCTAGACTATCATGTGTGTTTGTTAATAAAGTTTTATTGGGATACAACTGTGTTGTTTTTTTATTTTCTTCCTTTTGTTTATTTTTCTTTATTTGTCTTTGGATGTAAAATATTTACAATTTGGTCCAAAATAGAAAGGGATTGTTGATTGATGGGTCATTGAAAGCAATCTCAGTTATTTTTCTGTTACTATGATAAAATACTTTGACAAAAGCAATTTAAGAGAGAATTTAAGAGTTTATTCTAGTTTTTAGTTCAAGGGTTCAGTATACCATGGTGGTGAAATCATAGAGGCAGACTCTTGAAACACCTGGTCACATCCCATCTTTAGTCAAGGAGCAGAGAATAATGAACACATACTCAGCCCATTTTCATCATTTTATATACTCCAGGATCCCTTGTTCAGGAAACACTCACGACTAACATGGGGCTTCCCATACCAATTCACATAATCTAGATAATCCCTAAGAGGCTAGTTCAGAGGCCCATCTCCCAAATGATTCAAGGTTCTATCCAATTGACAGTGAAGACTAAGCCTCACCTTGAGCCAGGGAGCTCAGTGATGCTCTCCATACATTTCTAGACTCTCCCTTACCTTCTTATCTGTCCAGTTCTTGACTGATGTTTTTCTGGCCACCATCTCAGGATACAGGATTTCCCTTATCTCTCCTACCTTAGGATGTGTCTTTTTAGAACTTCAATTGTTATTATCTGGGACCAAGAGTCATGCACCAATAGCCAGGTTCAAGGCTAAATGTTACATTAAAACGCTCTCCGGATCATGAAGCAACCAGGCTCAAACCAAGAAAGCAGAAAAGTACAGACTAATCATGGGAGTTGGTTTAAGACTTGGAGGGAGACAGAGACATTCAGAAAAGCTTAGTGGAAAAGAGCAGAAATAAGAAATAGTTTCCAGAATGCAGTGGGATGATTTTGTAGAAGTTCAGTCAGATGCCAAGAATCCAGAGTTTGAACAGGAGCCAGCAGCGATGCTGGCCACACCACAAAGTCCCCCTGAAGAGCTTTCTTGATGGTCAGGTTCATGGCCCACAGTTGATTGCTACTCTAATGAGGTCCTGCTTTGTCTTTACGTTCACTACAAAAATGCAGACAAGCTTGCTCTCACAGTGTGGGAGGCAGTCACATCTTTTGTGAGAAGAACTTCTCTATTGATGTCCGCTGATCAGCATTTCTGTAGTCACGGCTGACTCCTCTCTGCCTTACCTCTGCTTCCGAGAACTGTACTTTTCAATATAACTAAACATATTAGAAACTTCCTTGATGACCTCTCAGTATAATGCCTTGGACATATTTCTGACCTGTTTTCATTCTCTACAAATTAAAATGTTTTCTTTCTCCTTCTTTCTTCCTCAACCTTGCAAGTAAAACTCTCTAGGACTCTGTTATCTTTGTCTCTTGTCTTCCTCAGCAAATTATCCTAACAGAGATGAAACTCCAAAGCCACCACCCCACAAGGAGAGCAAATCTATCTAGAATCTAAATAATTCAAAGCAAACATTTCTCTCAGCCCATCCAGTCTTGGACTAAGAGCTACGAGACATGTTTTCATTGCCTGGACTGTCTTGCATACAAGATAGATGCTTTCCAAATATTTAAAACTCAAAGATGGAGCCCTTCATGAATAATGCATTTTATACAGGTAGTACCTGACTGAGGTAGGATAATACTTCCAGGATTCTGAAGTTCAAGAAAGTGCCTATGACCGAAACACAAAAGATGGGGAAATAAATTCTGTGAATTCATTTAAAGAAAATAGAGGAAGAAAAAAAATCAATAAAATAAGGGACATAACAAATTGACAATAAAAAAAAACAGCAATGAAATATATTTGGAAAATTTAAAAGCCCCATCGGATTAGCAAAAGAGAGAAAAACCCCACAAAATTATCATAATAATAGTAGTAATAATAGTCAACACAACAAACATTTGGGTAAAAGAACATACTACAAATTCTATAGACATTAAATAATAAAAAGAAGACATTTTAAATTAATTTGAATAAATTCAACAACTAGAGTGACATGCATTTTTGAATGAATAATCTTCTACAATGCACTCAAGAAGAAATAGAAAATCTGAAAAATTCTACATCTATTAAATAGCATAGATAATTAAAAGAGAAGAAGAAGAGAGAAGTTTTAAGCCCAAATTTTACTATAAACACTATATAAAACAGCAATAACAACAAAAACAAATCAAGCCAAATTAGTACTGAATGTTGAGACACCACCAATTTTGCATAAATTATTTCTGAGGCTGGAGGGAGATTATTTCTCAAAGGATTTAGTGAAGGCAGTATAACTCTGATACTTAACCCTGACAAAGACATCGCAAGAAAATTATAGACCAAAGACGTCAGCTATCATTAGCAAATCAGACCCAGCAATAATACCAAAAGCATAATATGTGGTGTAATGGCTATTCCTGGTTGTCAACTTGACTGTAACTGGAATGAACTACAGTCCAAAATTGGAGGGCACACCTTTGATCCAGGTCTGAGGCTGGAAGACACAAATTTCTGACCTGGATCTTGCCATGGAGATCTTGAGGCATAGTGGCCATGAGAAGCTTAGACACAGGCAAGGTAGTAAACACCTTTAATCTCAGGAGACTGAGGCAAGGAGAGCTCTGAGTTCAAGGTCATCCTGGGACAAAGCAAGTTCCAGATTCAGGAATGATGGTAAACACCTTTATCTGGGCCACACCTTCTGCTGGAGGCCTACAGAGGTACTTTAGAAGAAGGAAGACTCACTTTTCTTTGACTGCTTGCATTTACTTGCTAGCACATCTGTTGGAACCTACTTCTACAGAAGACCAGCAGAAACAACTAGCCTCGTTGAACTGAGCAACTAGTAGATTCTTGGACTTCCCATCTACAACTGTCCAATGTTGGGTTAGTTGCACTGTTGTGCTGGGGAAATGAAGTGATCCCCCAAAACACACATAGGAGCCAATCTGGTGCAACTTACAGCAGGGTCTTTATTCTATTCAAGCTAGCTTGCCTCTCCCCACCCCCAATGCACCACCATCATGCAGGACAGTTCTGGTGGTGGTGGAGCCCCAAAGGTCTATCAAGGCAAGGCTTTATAGTAAACAGCAAGCAGGGAATGTGTGTGCAAGCATCTAATTGGAAAGCTATTGTGACCTTTAACATAATTGGCTGGTTCTGGAAGTCATATTATAAACTTAACTTCTGCTACTTTCTGCATTGGTGGTAGTTAGGCAGGGGTGGGCTTGTAACCAGGGGTACAGGTTTGTTGGGGGGAATAACCTGGAAACACTGGTCTTGTTGGGGATTAGATAGGCTCCGGTTTTGTTGGGGGGCAACTTGGAAACTAATGCTAGGTACCAGCCTGTTAGTTTACCTGAGTTCAAACTTAGGTCAGGTTCTCTAAAATGGAGTCTGTACTTAAAAGATTTGGCGTCTCAGGACTACAGACTGTAAGTCATCACAATAAATTCCCTCAACATACAGAAGCATTCCATAAATTCTGAGACTCTAAAGAACCCTGGCTAATACAGTTTTCACATGAGGCTTATCTCAGGAGTAATAGGTGTGTTAAAAGTTATCAGTTAATGCACTTTATTGCACTGACAAAATAAAAAGGGGGAAAGGTACAATTTCAATGTATAGAAAATCACTTGATAAAACCCAACAGCTGTCCATGATTAGCTGTCCCATGGTCTTACTGATGAAGGAAAGGGAGGAAGTTCTGTCAGTAAGATAGAGAAGAGCCACTAAAGGCCTACAGTTATATCAGAGTTAACACTGGAGAAAAAGCAAAGGAACCACGCTCACTGCCACTACTCTTAAGTGATGTTGTATGCTTAACTGTCATTCCTTGTACGTGATGATGTATAAACAGATACATCTCTAGCGGAAAGTACCCCTTTCAAGAAATATCAGAGCCAAAACTTGGAATGGAGGAAGAACAAGTCTTGATCCAGACTTATCATTAGGATGTGTCAACAAATCCCAAGCTATCTATAAGCTAGTTGAACTAGTTAGTACATTTAGCAAGACATTAAAATATACATTAACAGTATTTTAGAAATCTCCTATTTCTATACACTAGCAACAAACCATTGAAAACTGGAACTTTAAAAAACAATGCCATTTCTAACAGTACCCATAGACTTTTTGTAGTACGAGTTCTTTCTCGCCTGCAAGAATTCACGCTGACACTAGCAAGGAAACGTCTGTGGCATCCTTTATTATAGAATAATCTAAAAGAGGGAAGGAAAGAGAGAGGAAGAGAGAGAGAGCAGAGAGCTGGAAAGAGAGAGAGAGAGAGAGAGAGAGAGAGAGAGAGAGAGAGAGAGAGCGCCCCCGGAGGGCTCGGCCTCTTATATCCCCTGAGGTAGCCCCAGGGCAGCATGTTCTTATAGGATTGGCTGCAAAGCCATAAACCCAAATCGCCCCGGGCATGGGCTCTGTGACTCGCGTGCTTTTACCCCAGGACAAAGCACATTCCAAGGATCATATGAGAGAATGCTGGATGCCAGCGCCATTTCTAAATGGTTAATGCTGTCAGTGCTCAGAGCAGCTCTCTACATCTCCCCCTTTTTGTTTTATTAAGTTGGAACTGCCCTTAGCCTGTCTAGCGTGGTACCAATCATAGTTTAAGACAGTCTCCCTTACCTTACCAGGTGCAATGGAAACAAGTCCTCTGGGTACAAAGGCTAAGGGAAGTAGAGAAGAATGCAAGCGCCCATTACCTTACCAGGTGCAATGGAAACAAGTC
>LR751201.1:131026-171864 GCA_902729485.2 Mus minutoides | reverse complement strand
CAGGACACAAACCACAGACAGACAAACGGTACCGTGTACATAAGAGCGCAAAACTTCTCAAAGTTTTAGAAATAATTCACCAGGCGTCCCTGGAGAATGTTTGAAAAGTTGTAAACCACCATGTAGTTGCTGGGATTTGAACTTATCACCTTCAGAAGAACAGCTGGGTGCTCTTACCCGCTGAGCCATCTCACCAGCTCATGCCTGAGTGGAGGAATTTGCCTTGAAGAGAACAAAGAAATTCCTGAATGGCTACTGGGGGGCGGGGCTGAAGTAGGAGGCTTGCAAGGAGGGGCGGGCATACTGGGGGGCGGGGTTGAAGTAGCTACAGCGATAGTAGGCTGTGGCATTTTCCGCCTTGGTTTCTATTGTCTTTCTCGCTCTGAGAGTGGGCTATTTCTTTAAGACCTCTTCCTTAGAGGAGTTCAAATTTTAAGTTTTAGTTTCTCCCCCATAGTTCTCTTTCTGGAGGGGCTTGAAATGCTTAAGTTATCCTCTCCCAAAGGTGTGTTTTCCTTTACCTCACTCCCCCTAATCCACTTTCTGGGGGGGCTTGTTTTCTTATTAAAGTTCCATTCCCCTTCCCCACGTCTGGGGGGGTTGTCTATAATTTTTGGCGCCCCTCCCTCTCCGATTTTAGTAGACTTTTCCACGGTCTCTATATAGGCAAATCATGCTCTTAAAGATATTACCACAGAGTGTGATGTCCCCATGTCGCTCCCTTATGTACGAGAGACTTACACAAAGGGCAAAGAAGTCACTGTAGCTTATTGGCTTTCTGCGTCTAAGTTACAGAGAACACACTCACGCCCTGGGCGGTGCCAATTCGCTTACGTAAAGCACTTAAGTAGACTGAGCCGATGCCGTGAAAGCTTAGCTTAAAGAGTTTTTAACTCCTTTTTTGCCCAAGAAATGTGGGAGGGTAATACATACCTTTCGGAGAGATCTCACTCGCCACTGATCTGGATCCTTCTAGTGTCCTTTTTTGCCAGTCATGGTAGAAATTCTCGGGTTTCGGCCACCAGCTGTAGAACGCGTTCTTTCTTGCCTGCAAGAATTCACGCTGACACTAGCAAGGAAACGTCTGTGGCATCCTTTATTATAGAATAATCTAAAAGAGGGAAGGAAAGAGAGAGGAAGAGAGAGAGAGCAGAGAGCTGGAAAGAGAGAGAGAGAGAGAGAGAGAGAGAGAGAGAGAGAGAGAGCCCCTGGAGGGCTCGGCCTCTTATATCCCCTGAGGTAGCCCCAGGGCAGCATGTTCCTATAGGATTGGCTGCAAAGCCATAAACCCAAATCGCCCCGGGCATGGGCTCTGTGACTCGCGTGCTTTTACCCCAGGACAAAGCACATTCCAAGGATCATATGAGAGAATGCTGGATGCCAGCGCCATTTCTAAATGGTTAATACTGTCAGTGCTCAGAGCGGCTCTCTACAACTTTTCCCATAGACAGTTCCCATAGACTTTTCATCTGTGTAGAGGTTGATAAGCAGAATCCCAGGGCACAATGAAATGGAAACCACATAGAACACCTTGAAGAAGAGTGTGGTTGGCAGACTCACTCAGAATTTTGAAACTGGCTTCTGTCAATTAAACTTTCTTGAAGGCAAAGAAGCTAAATCAGTAAGTGAACATTTTTCAGCAAATGGTACTAGAATTGGTAATTGTTATGAATGGCTTTGACCTGTGCCCCATCTCACACATAAAATTAATTTAATATGGGCCATACATGTATAATTAAGATCAAAATAATGTTTTTAGAGAAGAACTTAGAAGAATATCTTTGGGCAGCAAAGATTATTCAGGACACGAAAACTACTAACTGTAAATGAAAAAATATGAACGTCATCTAATTAATAAAATTTATGCTTGCCAAAAGACAGTGTCAAGATAGTCAAAGGACAGATCACAAAATGAGAGAGAATTTGGAAGGCGGGTAGTTGAAGGCGCTTGTGTTCAAAGTTTGCAAATGAAAGACAACTGATGTAACCGAAATGGCTAAAAGACTTGGAAATGTGTTCGATGAATGAAAGTGGCTAAAGTCACCTGTAATCCTACAGCTTTGGGGATAGAGATAGGAAGATGACTGGTTTTTGCTGGATACAAGCCAGACTGGAGATTCAAATGACCCCCTTTTTCCTGGCAGCCCACCTCCTCCTATAGCCTTCATAGCTCTATAAACTGGGAGTCAAGCATTCAAAATGTCTACCTGTAGTGGACATTGACAATTCAAACCATAACAACATCCAACAAGCTGTTGAGAAATTCCCAATTCTTCCAACTGGTTTTCTATTGTTTAGGTACTAGTATTATACAAGATAATTCATTGTTTTAATTTAAGATTGCGAACCTAGGACCTCGTGAATACTAGCCACTCAAGAGGAAATGGTTGTAAGTGGCAGAGCATGTCACAGTTAGCTTCATCTGTTCACTTAACACAAACCTAGAGTTACTTAGAAAGAAGGAACTTCAAGTAAAGCTCAGAATGGTCTGTGTCTATGTTTGTTTTGTGAGGTATTCTCTTAACTGCTAGTTAATGAAGGAAGGCCCAGTCAACTGTGGGTGGTATCATCCTCTAGGCAGGTGGGCCTAGGCTGAATAAAAAAGCTAATGGAGCAGGTCAGTGGAACCAAGCAGTGAGCAGCATTCCTCAATGCTCAAGCTCCTGCTCTGCCTTGGCTTCTCTCCATCCTGGACTCTAACTTGTAATTTGTATTTTGTCACAGCAACAGAAAACAAGCTAAAGCAGAATGAGATATCTAACGTCCTCCTCTGGCCCCTGTGTTTGTGAGCACATATGTATTCATCTGCACACTCAGGCACATCTATACCACACTTATATATCACACCCAAGTTTTTTCTTTTCTTTTTTTTTAATGAAAAAATAAAGTTTTAAGTTATACACCTAAGCTCTGTAAAGTATATAACTCCACTGCATGTACATTGCTCTTAAATAAAACAAAGAATTTCTGGTGGGTGCAACAAAGCCTTCCGCAGTTTGCACTGCAGAAGATCAGAGAGAATGACTCAACAGGAAGGAACGATGAGTAAGCTGTAGCACGTGGGAGAAGAGCAGAGCCTTGTAGGATGGCTGATATCCTCAGGGAAGGGATGGTGCTTGTAGGTGGTTTCTCTCAGACCAATCAACGATCTAGTAATTGCTGCAGCTCACAGTAGCATCCTGACTCACCAGGAGTCTATGAACCACTGGAGCACTCGAAAATAGAATATTTCTTTGTTGCAGCTAATTTAAATTGACAAAAGTGTTTAAATTTTTTTTGGATCAACTCAAATAACAGATACTTGTAACAGCTATATTCAACACCTCTCAAGATCTGAGTTTATTCTGAAAGTCTTTTAAAAGTAGTATAAGCTTTTATTTCCAACTACTCAGGAGGTCGAGGCAGGGAACTGTAAGTTCTAGGCATGTCTAGGATTCAGAATTCAAGTTCGAGAGCAGTTTGGGCAACCTAGGGGAACTCTATCTCAAAATTAAAGGTGGAAAAGAAGAATTGATCTGTAGCTCACTTTTGTAGTATGAAGTGGCTAGCATACAGGAGGTGGTAGGTTCATCCTTGGAACTAAAAAAAAAGAATTATCTGCTCAATTGTATAATAACAATATCCAAACAATAGGAAACAGGTTGGAAGAGTTGGGAAAATTTCAGCAGCTTTGTGGAGGCTGTTATGGTTTGAATTGTCATTGTCTACTGCAGGTAGACATTTTGAATACTTGTTCCCCAGTTCATAGAACTAGGAGGGGGCTGCCTGGCAAAAGTGGGCCATTAAGGATGGGCCCTTTGAGGTTCTACTCACTCCCAGTTTGGCCAGCTTCCTTGCAGGCTAGCAGAGAATATCTGCTGCAGGGTACCAGCAACCATGTGCAGAGCTGCAGCATCAGCATCCCTTCTCCACCAAGGTGTGAAATCTCTCTGAAACTGAAAGCCACAACAAACCCTTTGTCTTGCCTAGTGTACTTCAGTCACAGCATCATGAAAGTAATGAGTTCAGGGGCAGATGTATTGATGTTCCCAGTAGATTAGAAAATGTATTCAGCACTCCGCTCGCATTGTAGGTTTCTTATTTTAGGAATTTGACATTGAGTTCTCAGTTTTCTTCTGCTGCTAACACTGCCTGGAGAGCTCTGGTTTGCTGTGTACTTGAGGCATGTTTTGATACAGAAGGCCCTCTGTTATCTGGTCCCAGGTCTGCTTACCATTTAAATCCTTCTTGTTTATGAAGTTACCACATCTCCATCCTTCCTTACACAGCATCTCTCTCATTGGAAAGTAGTCTTCTGTGGTGGTTTGAATACGCTTGGCCCAGAGAGTGGCACTATGAGGAGGTGTGGCCTTTGTTGGAGGTAGTGTGTCACAGTGTGGGAGGGATTTGAGATCCTCCTCCTAACTGCTGGAAAGCTAGTCTTTGGTTTGCCTTTGGAACAAGGTGTAGAGCTCCATTTGTGGGCTGGAGAGATGGCTCAGTGGTTAAGAGCACTGACTCTTCTTCCAGAGGTCCTGACTTTAATTCCCAGGAACCACATGGTGGCTCACAACCATCTGTAATTGGGATCCAGTTCTCTCTTCTAGTGTATCTGAAGACAGAGATAGTGTACTCTCATACATTTAAAAAAATCTTTAAAAAAAATCCCACATGTGTAATTTTTAAATAACTTCAAAAACTTCTATATGATTAACTAAGGATTTTACCCAGTTTTAAAAAAAACTGTAAAATGCTCACACTTTTGCGATAGAATCTCACTACCTATTTCAAGCTGGATTTGAACTCACATCCCTTCTGTCTCTACCTTCCAGGTGCTAGGATTTCAGGCATTCCATGTGGCAGGAATTATTAAAAGGACCAGCAGGCTTCTTGCGCTACTCCTGGCAACTCTCTGCCCCAGAGGGCTGACTGGCTATGCACTGGCAGCAATGGCCAACCTGTTCTTATCTTGTGGAGACTCTGACTCAGAAATCCAATATCTCTCCACCCAGCTCACTAAGTTCCCACTGGCAGGTTGTTACCATGCCAGCCCCATGTTTCAAATCCCCCATGGCCTTTGTGGTGCACATCTGGCAAACCCACACTTTGATGCTGTACCTTTCTCTCTGGAGCCCAATCGAGCCCCCATGTGAAGAAAAACACCATACAAACTCGGTTCAGAATCAATGGCAACTCAATCTCTGAGTGCAACAACTAGAATCCTAATCTTGTAAGCCATATTAAATCTAAATTCTTCGGTGGCGAATCCTGGTAGATCTGCCATAGAATACTGGGAGACACTAGCAGCTACAGCTTGTCCTTACACTATCCCTGTCCACAAGGCCCTCTTTTCCTCCTTCTTCCTCTCTTCCCCTCTCCAACCCAGAAGTCCCGCCTACTAGCCGAGTGATTGGCTTCTTTATTCATTAGGGGATTGGTTCACAAGAAGTCACCTGAGTACATGACTCACAACCCCTCCCAGGAGAACGGAATTAGCATCAAAATACAAGCAACCCCAGGGCTATCCACAACAATTCCAAGTGAGGGGAAAAGGAGGGAAAGATGCTTAAAAATGTGTAAATGCAGTTGCCCAGAGGAAGACACATTTAGTGGAAAAATGGTCTCAGATGCGGCCATATCGATGTGTCACGATGATGATGATGGATAAGAGTACACTATTAGCAATGGCAGCCAGCTAAATGACAGACCAAGAAACATAATCTGCTTTGGCATCTAGTAAGCGCTACTCAGTTAAAGTTTAATTGGGAATGGCAAGAGTAAATGAGGCAGCTACATGAAGAACAATCTGTCCAATGCAAAGGACTGCAGGCAGGTTCCAGGCTACACTTGACGCCCTTTGGATACCAGTCAATCATGAAACTTAAACCAGCTCCCAGGCACTTGGCTTGCTTGTGACTCTGCTGAGAATGGATGCGACACATACAAGAAGAACTATCTGGTTGCACAGAGCATTTGACTGTCTGAGAATTCTAGTGCCAATGAGATGGCCCTGTGCAGAAAATGATTGCCATGCAAACTTGATGACCTGGTTTCAGTCCTTGGAGCCTATGTAAAGGCAGAAGGAGAGAGCTGACTCCAATGAAGTTGCCCTCTGACTTCCGTGTGCAATCTGTCTCTCTCTCTCTCTCTCTCTCTCTCTCTCTCTCTCTCTCTCTCTCTCTGTCACACACATGCACTTACACACACATTGATGGATACAATTTAAAACTCTAGTCTGATGAAAGCATCAACCAGGCCTGTGTAGATGGAGGCTAACTGAGGGGACTTTAATAATGCCCATTTTCTGCTTATAAAATGTTTATTCCTTCCCTGGCCCTTGCTGCACCATTCCAAATCCTTTGTATTCCACAAGGCCCGGCATGCGGTGTCGATTGACTCCTCTAACAGTTTTCCTTGTATATCCAGTTGTTCTTCAGTTATAAACTATACCTGTCTGCCTGACTCAGAGCCTTAACAAGAATCTCTACCTTTTATCTGTAACACTGGACTGCTGTTGGCTACATATGTGTATATGTTTGTGTTGCTTCCTGGGGATGTCACAGGGTGTCCTTATCATAGAGTTTTGAAGCAGTCTGTGCCTCTGTTTCATCCAGCAAAGAGAAAGCAGAATAAACTAAGAGCACTTGCAATTTTTCCTTGACCGTCTGCCTTCCATACTCAAGGTTTTTTGGCTCAAGGTGAATATTCTCTCCTCTGATCTCCTGTTTCCAGTGAGCACATGTCTTTCCCATCCTTTCCTAGATAGTGAACTGTGAACTCAGAGCTTGAGAAGAAGAACAAGGTCGCCTATGGCTTACCCTCTGCAGTGCTGATTTGCATCGAAACAGAACCGCAGATCGCTACATACACTGGGAAAGAGAAAGGAAGAGAGGTCCAGCAGGGTCAGTGCCCTAGGTGGAAGAGCCGATAGCATTCATCAATACAGTTGCGGATTCTTCAGTTTTTAATCAGGGGTTTGCTGTTTTAATCTCACTTGGCACAAAACCCAAAAGAGAAAGGACGAGAAGGGACGTTAGGGAAAGTCCTGATAAATGGTTAGCTTGCTTTATTATAATGCCAAGAATTAGCACCCAGCCCAGTTCTTTAAGTATTTATCAACTGCATGAATTATTTAACCGCACTAGCTGCTTGCCTTAAATATAAAGTGGTGCCTATGCCTACAAATCTAGGTGTGTTTTGTGGGTTTTCCAGACACTGTGTTAAAGTGCTCAGCACAGTACTTGGCAGGGGGGTAAGGGCTAAGTTGGTGGTGGTTATTATCTGCCTGAACCAGCTGAGAAGAATTCTTGTTTGGAGGTGTTTGCTTCAACTCCCTGTCAGAGTAGTAACCCCCGCTTCATCACATCATTGGTCTTTTTCCTACAATCTTTGGGATTAACAGTCTACCACAAGGCCGACCTTTGTACCTATCTCAAATGGCACGGCTTTATCCTTCTTATATTCCCAACTATCAATCTACAATAAACTTATGCCAAGGAATTTGGGGTCCCCTTTTTGGTTCTTAATTTCATTAAAAAAAGGTAACTTAAGAGTGAACTCAAATAGAAGCTTTAGGAGAATTTTACTAGCATTTAAAAGAAAACCTCCCAGAGCAGAGAAGCTGGAAAAGGACAAAACAGCCTTGCCATTTAAGCTAGCCAGGAAGTCGACCATTTGGCAGATGAGCCGTGATACGGAGGGGACTTTTAGAGAAAGAGAGAGAGGAACCCATGATACAAAGTGACCCTCCGACCTCTGTACACACACTGGGGTGCACAAGCACAGGCACAGTAATCCTCAAAAACCAAAATATTTTTAATGGGAAAGAGAGAAAAGACCTGTCTATTATGTTTGTGATGCTGTGACCTAAATCCTTGACAGAGATTACACTGAGAAGGGGCTTTAGTCCGTTGCAAAGGGAGGAAGGCTGGCAGAGCAGAGCAGCTCCCGTGGCTGCGGGTGGCTGCGGCAGTAGCACAGGGCAGTGGCTGGTTCATGTGGTTGCAGCCAGAAGCAGAAAAAACTGACTGAGAGGAGAGGTGAGTATCTCAACCAGCAAACAAACAACCCATCCAAACCAAACGTGATCAAAACAAAACAAATAAGCCCCAAACACACACACACACACACACACACACACACACACACACACACACACACAAAGGAGTCTATTGGTAGACATTTCAAATTAAAGCCTTAACAGTAGAAGTTTGCATTGCATCCTGACAGCTCTAGCAAGCTCTGCCCCTGAGCCACAGGGAAAATGTCCTCAGCAGGCTTCGCAACACAAGGGCAAATGGCATTGTGGAGCTCGGGCTTCAAAGAGAGGTTTGTGGATGTCTTCATCATAGAGAATTAATTAAATGCGTGAGTTGGTAGACACTAGCTAACCTGACTGAGCAGTGTGTAATGTTTGTGGGATGGATGTCAAATCGTTCCATATGAATATGGACAGCAGGAGGGAGATGAGGGGTAAAGAGGAGAAGGGGAGGGAGGGAAAAGGAAGAAAGAGAATAAGAAAAAGACAGAAGGGAGGGGGAAGGAAGGGGAGAGGAAAGAGGAAAGAGGAAAGAGGAAAGAGGAAAGAGGGAAGAGGGAAGAGGAAAGAGGAAAGAGGAAAGAAAAGGAGTGGAGAAGAGGGCGAAGACGAGTCAGGTCAGGTTGCTGTCTATCCAGGCTCTGCTGGGAGCCTTCCAGGAGCAGGGACTGGAGTAACTTGGCCCTCTCTCCAGGCCTCTGTTTTCTCACCAGCAAATGGATCTGAGACATGGATTCCAATTTTTCTGCCAGCTTTGACACTGTGCCCTTAAAATATCCCCATGCCTAGAGAGGGCATGAAAGCACCACATCCCCTACCCACAACCAGTCCGGCCCATCTCCTCATCTGTAGCTATCGTTAATATCTTCACATAAACTATTGAAAGTAGAGAGAGGGGCAGATGGCTGTCCGGTTAATTAAGGTCCTTATAAATCACCCTAACAAGGCGGGGTTCATTTACATAATCAGGGGGGTGGTCTGCACAGACAAGCTCATTGCTAGCTTGGTGAAGCACACCTGACAACCCGCCACAGGCAGCTGCTTATTGCTTCTGGGCACAGCTGGCAGCTGGCAGTTGCTCGCTGGGTAGCCTCAGAGCTGGGAGCACAGAAAAGCCTGAGTCACTCCAGGCTGGAGGGAGGAAATCCTGAATCAATGCCTGCCGGGCAGGACTCAGCTGCTGGAGACCCCCACAGTCCACGGACTCCCTCGTGTCTGCTGTCAAAAAACCTCAGATTCCTCTTTGGAGAAATCAAAACAGGCAGGGGGTTAGGGGTGTTGAGGGGTTGGAAGGAGAAGCCCATGGTAGCATACCTCAGAGAGAATGTGATACAGTCACATGTGGAAAATTTCAACCAACTTCTTCACACAAAAATGGTGTGAGGAGACCAGAGAGGGGAGCATGGAATCAGGCAGTAGAGACTAGAACTCAGTGTGTGTGCTTTAAGGCACGCACAATGTTTTCTTGCTTTGGCTATCCTTCTGTCTGCCTTCATCTGTATCTATCATGGCTGCCTACCCCTCCCGACTGAAGACGGGAAAGAGAGAAACCTGGAAAAAAAAGCCCCAAGGCTCCAAGGTATTTATTTATTAATCTAGTTTGTTTCAGAAGAGCAAGCTTTTATATTCTTTACTACCTAGTCTTTAGGTTCAATGAAAAGAAAAATAAATCATGAGAACGGAAGAGAAGGCTCAGTGGGTAAAAGCGCTTGTCATGCAAGCCTGAGTTTCATCCTTGGATCCTGCAGAGGAGGGAGCGAACTGACTTCTGAACGCTGTCCCGTGACCTCCAAACACATGCCCTAGTGTGTACACAGACACACACACACACACACACACACACACACACACACACACACACACACACTATGAACAAAATAGTTGAAACACATAAACACGTGAATGCATCTCTCACAGAGAATCCAAGAACTAAAAAGAAAACAAGCAACGACCTTTGGCCTCCTTTTCATAGTCTTCTTCAGTCCTCTTGCAAAGCTGGTGGCACTAAAGCCTTCTCTCCACATGCATTCCTCCTTATTCTATGAGCAAGGGGCTAGTCATCATCACAGGGACTCTGCCTCTAATTCATCGCTTTCTCAGATTAGCGGCTGCCTAATGTCCTTCCCAGAAACAGGAGTGGGCTTTCCATTGCAAATTTTCACTGAAATTCTGGGTAATGCATATTACGTTCTTGTTAAAAGCGAGCAGGGATGATTGAAGGGCCTCCTTTGCCACCATAAAATAAATATGGGTAAAAATGCACAGTCATTGCCCAGAGGCGCAGCGGAAGAATTTTATGGCCTGCTTTTCTGCTCGAGGTGTGGTTTTTGAATAAAAAGGGCCTAGGAGTAACCCATTAGTGTCTGCTCAAGTTTGGATCAGTAATGTCACCCGATAAGGGTCCAATTGGCTTATAGCTTGTTTCTAGGTCATACTGGTGAAATTGGGGTCTTCCCTTGGGGTTCTTAGTCTCATTAATAAAATAATTTAAGTGTGGACTCAAGTGGAAGCTGGGAGGATGGTTTTATTGGGGTTTAGAAGAAAAGCTGAGGGTAGGCAAGCTGTAAATCTCAGAAGCTGTCTGAAGGAGGAAAATGGACACATGAGTGCTCTCTCTCTTTCTCTCTCTCTCTTTCTCTCTCTCTTTCTCTCTCTCTCTCTCTCTCACACACACACACACACACACACACATGCGCGCTCGCGCGCGCGCACACACACACACACACACACACACACACACACACACACACACACGAACACGTACACGCACAGCCATGTCTTTTGAGTTCAGCTGGCATGCAGGTCATTAAGGGGTGGTTATTCCACTCATTTCTTCTCCAGAGCTTAAAAGGAACCTACTTCCTGCTGCTCACCCCAGCCCTTCCAACTGAAGGAGAGAGCTGGGGAGAGAAAGCACAGACAGCTAAAACTGCAAGCTATTTATTTACTCATATCTCTCAGAAGCTAATTTTTTAAAACAGCTTTTCAATATCCAGTCTCTAACTTGATGAAAAGAAAAATAAAACTATGAAGGGCTGGTCAAATGGCTCAGTGGGTAACTACCATGTCACACTAACACGACAATAGGAGTTTGATCCTTGGGTCCCACAGCGGACAGAGAAAACCAACCTCTGAACGCTGTCCTCTGACCTCCACGAATGTGCTGTGGCACACACGTGCTCCGATCCCATGTACAGACACAGATACAAACAAAAAAGTGAAGATATAAAAATTAAAAAAGTGAATAGCTATACTGCACCTCTCATAGGAGCTAAGGGAAAACCACAGCCCAACAAGACACCCTTTGGTCAGTTCATTCAACCCTCCTTCAGTTTGCAAAGTTAACTGTGTGTGACCGACTCAGATACCCTCTAGCAGGTGCTACTGCAAACCCTTCCTATTTTATAAACACGGGACTTTACATTGCAGGAAAANAAAAAGTGAATAGCTATACTGCACCTCTCATAGGAGCTAAGGGAAAACCACAGCCCAACAAGACACCCTTTGGTCAGTTCATTCAACCCTCCTTCAGTTTGCAAAGTTAACTGTGTGTGACCGACTCAGATACCCTCTAGCAGGTGCTACTGCAAACCCTTCCTATTTTATAAACACGGGACTTTACATTGCAGGAAAAGCATCACAAAGTATGCGCAGCTAGTTGTCAGGATGCACTGCACATTTGCACCCTATGGAGAACTGTACAATACAAACCTGATATGAAAACAACTGATGTATGGCTTCTTCTCATTCGGCACTTACACTTTCGTTGTGGGGATAAGACTTCTTGTCCCCCACCCCTACCCCCCAGAACTGCTACTGAGAAGAATATAAAGTTGGAGAAGCACAGAAATGTTCTCCCTCATCCCTCAAGGTCCCTTCTGAATAGAGGAAACCATGGAGGATTGCTTTGTCTTCATCAGCACTGGGACAATGGCTTTAGCCACAATCTTAGTCAACCAGTTGGGTCATATGACTACAGGAGACTCTATAAGGTTTCTTTCCATAGTTCGTTAACTGAGTTCCTCCATTGATTGGCTCTGCTTCGAAATCTTCATGAACCATGTAACTTAATCCTCTTCCAGTTTTTTTTTTCTTTTGAGGAACGGAAGGCTGGAACATGAAGCCAGCCTGCTGTTTGAAGATTGGAAGAATGTTCTTTCTACCCTTCTTTTAGACTTCAGGTTTCATTTTGAAGGCGAGGGGATTTGACGATGCAGTATAACCCAGACGGTAAGGTGGAGAGTCGGGAGTAAGCTTCTGCAAAGAGTGGAGTCTGTGAGCTTTCACAGTGGGCGGAGGGCTGGAAGGAAGAAGAAACTGAACGCTTTGATGCTTCACAGCTTGGTTCAAGTTTAGCCAACACAGCATCCCATTCAGGGAGGTTGTCAATCTTTTACACTGATATCATTTCCTCCTAAGTGACAAACTTTAATAAAACAGACCCATACAACAGCCATTGAGAATAATGAATGTCCCCTTCCTAAGTGAGAATTTACTAATTATGCCAGGATGGTATCTTTATCATTTTGCTAGCCACATAAGCTTCAAGCATTCTGATGGCTTTAAATGGTGCCTGTTCTGCATCCCTGGGCTTCCATTTTGTACCCAATACTTTCTGCGTTCTCGTTGTCTCATTTAAAAAAGAAAAGAAAAGCAGAAAGAAACTTGAAAGTGGTAGGGACAGCCTGTGCTGCCTCGGCTCACAGTCAGTTTATTCTTGTTGTCCTAACAATAAACAGTAGCTAGAGACAAAGGCAGCCACGGGAGAGCAGTGTTCTTGGATTTGCATCGGTTTTGAAGATTAAACTCCTAAAGCATTTGGGATGTCTCTGCACCGCCCCTGCACCTCCACCAAGAGGCTCTGGCTGCCGTTTTCTCTTTGTAACAGAGTTCTGCAGAGTTAGGGAGGGCTCATGGGCAGCTCTCTCCGTTTCCTGTCTGAAAATCCTGAGGCAAAGAAGGGAGAGAGAGAGAGAGAGAAGAAAATCAGAGCTCTCCTCCCACAGATTAAAGCAGACCTACCGTGTTTGGTTTGAGTCAAGAAAACTTTGTACCTGTGCAAAGCCCCCACACACTGGGTGTGTTGGCTGTAGACTGCAGCAGAGCTCTTCTGTCAGAGCCTCCGTGAGTCAGCGTTCCTCGAATCACACCGTTCAGGCTTTCTCTCTGAAGTGACTGAGTCATGCGGACTCATGATTCACTCCTGAGCATAACTGGGAGATTGGAGCCATGCTAATTACGCTTGCCTCCTAGTCTCCATCAAAGTCACTCTTCCGTCTATGAGTTATGAACACATTAAGTTTGGTTAAGAAATGTATATATCAGTTTTTCTCTGTTTTGATCCAAATATAAAGAGAAAGGTTTTAAGGTTTCAGAGGGCAGATAATCTTGAAAGCTGAATATAGGTGTAGTAACACATACTGCTTCCAGTAACAGAAACGAGATTCTGACATGACTTAACACACTCAGTGCACACACACACACACACACACACACTCACCACGCACACAAACACACATTTAACACATACACAAACTCTCTCTCTCTCTTTCCTTAACTGACACATATTTTTAATGAATGCAGCATTTTCTCCTAAAATTTGGAAGCTTCTCTCCAATAGGGAGCAGTAGCTTATGGGCCTTGGGAGATCAGAGGACCACACGTTTGAAGCCACCCTGAGATGTACAGAGCAAGACCTCACCTCAAGAAGGAGAAGAAAGCAGCAGCTCGTATGTGTGTTTTCCTGTGTTGGAACAGAGACCTCCAGAGTTAATAAGTGCCTGTGCTCAGGAGGTTTGTCAGTAGAATGGAGCCCAACTCTGTCCTTTCGGAAGAGGACATTTCAGAAAGCAGTGTTTGCTGCTGAGAGCAGTGACACCTCCAGGGCTCATGCCTGACTCAAACAGCTGGTGTTAAAGTGATCACAGGTTCATCCAAGAGACTCTCAGGTGAAGGCTCTGTAGCCACTCTCACCACAGAGCTGGTGTTGGTGTGGCTTGTCTCCCCTCTTTTTAGGAGGCCCTAGCAGATTCAAACCCTATTCTTGCCTCAGGGGCATGGTATTTATTGGGGTGGGAGAAGTCATATCCTTGGACCCCACCCAAGAGTGGATCTCAGCGGGGCGACTTGCCCCTTTTCCCCCACTAGACTCCAGACTACTGAAAGTCTGCCAAGTTTCTTGGCTTTGCAATAGTTTTCATTACTTTGAAAAGTGTTGCGCTCTTCAATGTTTTCCTGCACAACTTACCTTCCTCTGCTCTCTGGAGTTCTGTTGTGACTGTTTTACTGTTGGGGCCACAGTTTCTTAAATGTGTGTCAGGTTGGGTTTTTCTTTTTTTTTTTCCTTTTTTTCCCTTTTGTATCTTTAGATTAAATCGTATGAGTTCTTTGTCCTCAAGTTCCTTGCTTTGGTTTCTCTTGTCATGCCAATAAGTCAATCAAGGCAGGAAGTGCTTCATGTCAGCTATTAGTACTTTTTAATCCAAGAAATCTGCTGTGATTTCCTGTTTCTCTGTCGTTAGAGCATGTTCTCCCATTTCTCCATTACTAGAGTATGTTCTTCCTTCCATGCTCTGAACGGATTTCCTTCATTTATCCCCGTGCACTTCTTACAGCTGATTTGAAATGCTTTCTTACTTGGTTGACTATCTGAGCCATCTCAGCTTTGGCAATAATGACGTGGTTTTTCCTAACCGTGGATCATGTTTTCCTAACTCTTTAATTGCCTGCTGGTTTTTAAGTCAAGCGATGGACATCATAAAGAACATATTCCGGCAGTCTGAATCTTGTTTTCTTCCAACATATGTTAATTCTTGTTCAGCAGACCCTGCATCGTGGCCTGATGGCCTCACACTTGTGTAAGTTTAGTTTTGCACTATTTACAAGGTCTGGGGACGCCTAAGGTGTTTCTCAAGCCCCTGTACCTTGATGAACGAGGCTCCATATTGTCGTTGTTGCCGCAGATCTGCAATGGTCCTTCCTCTGAATGTAGGGGTGTCCAACCTTTTGCCATTGTGATGTGACACCATCATCATCAGATGTGTTGGGATGCATTCATAGCTATTCTGGGGTCTCTGCTAGAGCTTGTGTTGACTCTCACACCTATCTTGGGTACCCCATGCTTTAAAAAAAAAAGAACCTAACTGGAACACAAAGAGGCAGATCGCTTAGATGTTTTCTATTATTGATTTTTTTTTGTACTTTAATGACCCAAATTAATGTAAGCCGCACCCTGCGAAGCTGCATAGACAAAACTACTTGCAATAATATGCTTCTAAAAAAATACTTTATTTTTAGTTATATGTCTTTGTGGGAGTATTTTAATGTGAGTGCAGGTGTCTATCACTTGATTAAAAACCAGCCTTCGAGGCCCGAGGCAGCTGATCATCTCAAATTGGAGTTAAAAGATGCTTACATAAGTAATGGGGACAGAACCTTTGTCCTCTGCAAGTCTCATGAACACTGAGCCAGCTCTCCAGCCCCACTATGTTATCCTTTATAGAGAAAGTTTACTGACCTAGGAAAGTAGTCCTTGTTTCTAAAGCAAACCCCTTTATGATATGTTTACTGGATTCTGGGGTTATTGGTAAAGTGTGGGTGAGGCGTCCCTAACCTTTGGGGATCAGAACTATCCTCTGGATGTGGGTCTTCCCCAGTACAATTACAATTTGCAATATGATGCCTCTGCCTCCCAGTGTAGCAGCAACCTGGTAAGCCCCTATGCTCTCCCCTGCTCTCTCCAGCCCAGGCTTCAGTCATGGTCTACTGAGGTGTCTTTATGAACCCTGGGTAGCTCCTTGTCTTGCTAAAGTCCCACATTGATGAATCAGTCAATTCATCTTGGCTAAACACTACTTTGTGTGTATTGAGCTCAGTTTTGAGGCCGTGCCTGGACTCTAGCTAGGAAACTGGAAGGGCCGCAGGTGATTTGGAGTTCACCTCAGAAGGTTTTTCTCTTTGAAGTGTTGTCTGTAGTCAACTGCCTGCAAACATTTTTTTTAAAAAAGATTTATTATTTATTTATTTATTTATTTATTTATTTATTTATTTATTTTGTGGGTGCTCTATCTGCATGTACACCTGCATGCCAGAAGAGGGCATTAGATACTATTATAGATGGTTGTGAGCCACCATATGGTTGCTGGGAATCGAACTCAGGACCTCTGGAAGAGCAGACCGTGCTCTTAACCACCGAGCCATCTCTCCAGCCCCTGCAAATAGTTTGTGTACATAAGTTCATCTGATTTTGTAGTTTTCAAAGCTGGAGGTCTAGTGTGTGTTTTATTTCATCACAACTAGAAGTGTGAGTCCTTCTTATTATTTTTTAAAGCTTCATCTTCCTCAGGGCAGATGACACTTTTCAGATCCCCATGGCTCAATGTCCCATGTCTCCAGCTCCTTGCATCTCCTCCTCTCCAGCGGCCAGGTTCCCATAGGAATGAGCTGGTGACTGTATTTTCTCTCCCAGGAACAACTGCAGTTCACAGCCCATTAACAAAAGGAGTCAGTAAGAAGCAGGGCAGGCAGTGATTGACAGCCCTTTCAGACTCAGCTCCACCCCTCTCCCGCCTTTCTTCCTTAGGATGACTCCGGACAAAGCCCACACACCCTTCACAGTTTTGAGCTTTTTGGTTACACTTCACAGCAACAGGAACCATATTGGTATCGATACAAGTTCACATTTCCTGCTAAGGGAGAGTGGTTGCTTGCAGACAGATGTGCAAACTCATCCATTGATAAATCTGGCCAATTCTCATCATAAGCCAGGAAGATAGGAAGATGACCTCACCAAAGAGGCTGGCTCCTCCCTTGCACAGTTTTTGCGACTACATGAACATTTTATGATGTCTCTAAGTCTGCCCTTGGTTCAAGATAATTAGATGAAAATGTTGAGGATGAGGAACTAGTATGTCGTGTGAGGTTTAGCCTGCAGTCAGCCTGTCTGCACAGGGTGCAGAAGCCAAGGAGCAAATGTGAGTGTTGTCAGCTTAAGAAAGCAAATTTCCAATTGCCTTTCTTCAATCTCAGGAATCAACATCCATTAAACATGTTCCCTAACTGTCTTTGTGTGCATGTGAGCATGTGTGTATGTGTGTGCCTCTGTGTGTGTGTGCCTCTCTCTGAACACACTGTTACTTGGAGGCTGAAGGATAGCCTCTAGTGTTCTTCTCTACCACCCTCTACCTTCTTTATTTAAATAAGATCTTTCCCTGAACCTGGAGCTAGGCTGACCTGCAGCAGCCAGCCTCACAGATCCTCCTGCCTAGGCTAACCACAGTGCTGAGGTTAGAGGCTCACAGGGCCTCACCTAGCTTTCTATATGAGATACAAATTAGTTTTCTTATCCACTGAGCTATCTCTCCAGACCCATCTCTCTGTTTAAACACTGAGACATTGTGAAGACTGTATTTTTGATATACCTTATTTTTAAAAATATTATAACAATAAAATATGGGCAAATTAGTTCCCAGCCAATGATAAGCTGCAGAGGCTGGATTTCAGTTTGTGCTTTAAGCTTTTATGCTGTTCCAGTACCTAACCACACATATCCTAAACCAGATGATTCCATAATGCGGGGGTTCTAAACAATTACAGGTCTTTTTGACTTCTTTAGCCTTTGGGTCCACATATCTTTCCTCAGACAACGGAAAGGGCTTTCATGCACTTAATTCAAATCCTGATTTTAAGCTTTTCTGTAAAGAAGAGGACAGTCATTCTTACTTTGCTGAGGCTGTGAGCGGTAAACCATTTGGGATGTTAGGGGAGGCCATCAGGTGTTCATTACTGCACTGCATGATTACAGCAATAAACAGGCACCCCGAAGACAATGGGGGGGGCTTGATTTAATTTTACTTGACAGTGGCTGGCAGAGGCAGGCCATACTACTCTCACATAAACCCTTCATGTATTATGGAACAAGGTCACCTAATCTCCCAAGAACAAAGATAAGGCACGGCAGCCAACAGCTAGAGTAGCTGCCTTCTCTACTATTTGTAGGTAAATGAAACGACCTGTTAGGTGGATCCTGGGGTGAGGGTTAAAGGGAGGAAGCTGAAGTCGGTTGTCAAAGTTTCACAGGAAATGCAGAAAAACAAACTTCAAGTGTGGGGTGTATGTAGTGGGGCTTAAACCACTAGGGGGTGGCTCTTACTCCAGAGGGTCCCAAGGACAAGTTATTAAAATCCCCAGCCTTCTTCAATGGCCAGTAAAAGCTGGTAGAAATCTTAGCAGCTGTGGAGACCTGACTAATTAGTTCTGAGGTGTGTGTGTGTGTGTGTGTGTGTGTGTGTGTGTGTGTGTGTGTTGGGGGAGGGGGCTTTAGGGAGGGGGAGGGGATAGCAGAGGACTGGAAACACCTCAGGCTGGTTTTCTCTTTGGTCTCCCAAGCGCCCACCTGCTCTCCAGAGAGGCTCCCAGTCCTTCCTTACATGGCCGCTCTTTGCTTTAAAAGGATGAGTCTTAACTTGAAGGGGTGGGACATGAGAATGACACGCCTGTCCTGTGAATCCTAAAGAGTCTTTCTTCACTCATATCGGTCTCAGAACTGGAAGTTTTGTCGTCCTTAGGCCTGGCTCAGGGGCGACCTTTGTGTCTACAAAGTCGTACTCAAGATCTTTGTGGGCCACCTCATCACCCACCGTGGCATGGGTGCCAACTGATTCATCTAAGGAGAAACTTCACAGAAGTGCTTAAAAGCCAAACCATTAATAGGAAAGAGGTTCAAGAAGGATCAGGTTAGGCGATAGTGGAGTGTGTGTGTGTGTGTGTGTGTGTGTGTGTGTGTGTGTGTGTTGAGCTGAGTACAGATTACCACCCCACCCCACCCCCCCCGCTGGGGACTGCAGCATTTTTCAGTACAGGGCATTGCAGGCTTCTGCAGTAGTAACCCGGACGCCTAGCGCATTGTGCTGGGGTCGACCGAGACAGGCTCCATAGAGAAGTTATTAACAAACAAAACAAAACAACAACAAAACGGACAAGGTAGATGCTTCCTGCAGCACTACAATACAGTGCGACATCTACAACTCCCTTTCCCCTCAGCAGCACCATGGCCCCTCCAAGAGAGAGGTTAAGCTCCCCTTAGTCCAGCTCATCTTAAAGAAAATTATGTGTTCATTTTCCAGAAACGTGAACCATGCTACATTGGGGTCCCCTTGCAGCCCCCAGACCCCCAGAGCCCCAGGCTAGAACTCTAGCCCCCCGGGGAGTGCGAAGCCTAGGGGACTCTGCTAATCACGCACAGGATGCAGGAGGCTGCGGAGGAGGCTGCGGCTGGGGAAGGAATGACTCAGCGTGATCCTGTGGCAGGGCGAGCGGGAGGGGCGCAGACTTCGCGAGGAGCCCTAGCTCCTGTTAGTGTGAGGACCTCTAACCTTGATGTATCTTTTGATTGTCTCTTGCTCCCTGCGACAGGTCACGCCACGGCCCTCGTGCAGCTTGAGTCACCTACGCCGTGCCCAGAAATCTAGTCTATGCGGGGACATCCTAGCAGGAACGCCCCACCCTTCTCCAACCGGTGCCTCCTGGTCACTAGGGGAGGAGGATAAGTACCATTGTCCCCTTAGTCCAAAGAACGCCCCTTATGTTTCTGCAGTGCTTCTTCTGGCTCCGGGTCTCTCCACCCTCCTGTTTCCGGCATTAAAACAAACTTCTAGAGAAGTTACAACTTTGAATTTAGGAATACTGCAGCGCCAGCTCCCCCGCCGTGCCCTCCTGCAGGAGGAGAAGAAAACTTGGATGCCAGAGAAAGCGAAACAAAGATGCCCTGAACACTGTCCATCGAACTGCTCAACAAGGAAGACCCTCAAGTCTGGGAACAATAACTGCAGGACACGCCCTAGGAGGCTCTCGCAGTCCCGCGCTGCTCCAGGCCGCCAGCAGGGGCGCTGTGGGAGCGGCAAAGGAGGGACATCTCATCCGTGAAAGATGAATTCCTTGCACACTCTCAGGGGTTCAGGGAGGAGAGCACCCAAAGAGTTCTTCCAAAACAAAGGTCTTGGAGACATATCTCCCATTTAGTCGTCTGTTAACTCTTGAACTTAAAAAGAGAGACAGACAGACAAGTGTCATAGGCGTAAAAACAAATACTTCTGAATTTTGCTGTGTTCTCCACCATTCTCCAGGGTCCTTCGAAATTATATATATATATATATATATATATATATATATATATATATATATATATATATATATATATATATATATATATATATATATACGATATCCATACCCACATTCTTTAGACTTGTTTTTTATGTGTCTTAGAGCAGGATACCCCTCTAAGGTTTGTTTGCATTACTTTCAGACAAAGCTCGGTGGAGGAAGGGTCATTCATTTATCCATCCCGATACCCACCAGGCTTCTCTTTTGCAGCTCATACCCCTGGGTTCTCTTTTAGAAATTTGGCTCCTTCTCTTTCTCTCACTACTTGGAAATCCGTGGTTACATCATGCTTGCTTGCCTTCTGCCTTGAATTGGTTAAACACAGCCTCTTCTTTGCCGTGTCCCCACAGGCAAGGTTGCCTAATGACAGAGCAGAACTATAAAACCAAATGGGTGTCAGTGACAAAGCAGAATTTCAGTGTTCAAGAGACTCTTAATGAGACATCATCTGCCTCTGGCTAGACCTGCCGATGAGATAATGTCTCTGGCTGAGAAGAGCATGGGCTGTAACCTGTTAATGGCCAGAGGGGTCGAAGATCTCTGTGTACCGTTTCTGGGACAGCTCTGATTGGAGTGCTGCTAGGGGCTTGCTTTCTCTGGCTGCAGCTTGGAACAGGAGATCCACTTTGAGGACAGCAGAGTTACATATAAATCTGATCATATAGTGCTGTGTAGCTCAGGTGGGAACAGGCCTCTGTGTCTCAGGCAGGGAGAGAAGCCAGTGCTGTGAGATAGGAGCAGAAGCAGTGCCTGGAGGGTTCCTTGCTCTTCAAACTTCTCTATTAGCCTGAGATAGCCTGGAGACGCCACTCTTGGGGAACAGTCTCCTTTCTTCAATGGGAAACTGAGGCACAGAGAAGTTAGGGTATTTACAAGTTGAAGATCCAAATCTCCTGATATTCTGTGTGGTCTTAGCTACTGCACAGAACTTATTTTTCTCATATGTGTGTGTGTGTGTGTGTGTGTGTGTGTGTGTGTGTTTGTGTGTGTGTGTATGTGTGTGTGTGTGTGTGTGTGTGTATGTGTGTATGTGTGTGTACCCACTGAGGTTAGAGATTAATGTTGAGTATCTTTCTTGGTCATTCTCTACCTTTTTAAAAATTTTTATTTATTATTTATTTACTTTTGAGACAGGATCCCTTCCTGAATTTATCTAGACTGCTGGCCAGCGAATCCCAGAAATCTTTTTATCCTCATTTCCCAGCATCGTGACTACAGATGATGTACTGCACTCTGCTTTCTATATGGGTGCTGGGGGTCTGTCTGAACTCACTCTCACACAGCAAACAATTTACTGGGCATTTCCCCAGCTGCCAGACCTTCCTGTCTTAAAATATCCCTGGGGATTCCTTCGTGTATGCCCCCTGCCTCTCTTCTCTGTTTGGGAGAATTGGTAAACTGATGATTTAATATCTCTACAAGAATTCTTTTTGTATTATAAGTAAGTCAATAAATAAAACCGCCTGGAAGGACGAGGGGAGTTGCAGCATTTCAAGAAGTGATTAAAAAAAGGGGTGTTGCCATGGAATCCAGTTGACATACTGGGGTAATGAGGTAAGAAGGGAAGCAGACAGTGTGAAAGGACTAAAGTAACATTGTCCTGTTCTGACTCCATTTTGTATCTGCTCAGACACTTCTCAGCCCTTTACCCAATGCACATGTCTACCTTGGCAACACCTTTGCGATTTCATGACCTTGACCGTGGTCCAGATATATTAACCAAGGTAATTGGCAAGTTATGTCCAAAATAACTGCTATGCTCTTCCAGGAAGAAATATTTCAAAGTTACTCCGACTCTCATCTGAGTTTGATGTATCTTTATGTTTTTTTTAACCTTTAAAAAGTGTATATCTGAGCTAGGACACCAAGAGACTTCTTGGAGTCTCAAGTCTACTCTTGAAGATCTAGCTATCAACAAAAAGAACTTAAAATTTTAATTGGCTTGATCAATGTGCATAGTTTACTCTTTCTTTGTCCTTTCCTTTCCCTTTCCTTTCCTTTCCTTTCCTTTCCTTTCCTTTCCTTTCCTTTCCTTTCCTTTCCTTTCCTTTCCTTTCCTTTCCTTTCCTTTGTTTTTTGAGACAGATTTCTCTGTGTAGTCCTGTTGGTCCTGGAGATTTCTCACAACCCGGGCTGACCTTGAACTCACTACTGCACCTGTTTCTCCTGAATGCAGCCAGTGTGGGTTTCCATAACTATCTGGCATGGATCATTACACCCTGGTGTGGAAGAGAAATGGACCATCTCTCACTGTGGGTCAGCACACAGCTCAGTCGCTCACTCGGTGCACCCGGAGATGTATCGTTTATGAGCCTCCTTCCACTTTGTCTTCCTTCTCACAGATACTTCCTTGCATGGGGCAGTGTGAGGGATTATGCAGCAGGGAGTTGCACAGTCAGGAAAACACCTTTAGCTTTCAATTTAAGCTGTCTGAACGCCTGACATTTTAATCCATTTAAGAGCTCTTTCCTAAAGGAGCCAGCTATAGACAGCCACTGTCAGCTTCAGGCTGTGAGCTAAGGGGAGAGACACTTGCCAAAATAAATGTAGTTGGGTCTTAGAGATTTGGAAGTAGGGTCTGGGCAGGGCTGCGAGCTGCAGGGAGCTGACAAGAAGAAAGCAGTTGGGGGGGAGTGGGGGAGGGGGATAGGGTTCTGAATTGTGAGGCTGACTTTTTTCCTCAGCTATTTGCCTATTCCCTGATGTGTACTTCCACTATTTCAGTGAGTCTGAGTTTTAGGAGCAAAATAATGAAGAGCTCTCAGGTCCACCGTTTATGGAATTAGAAGGAACTAGGGGAAGGAACACGGTGTAAGAAAAACAGGGGCCGGGATCACTGCAGTTTCCTTCTTTTAAAACTATAAGCATAAAGGCATCACTGTCAATGATTCATTGGTGCGGATCCCACAGCCATTACTTGCCTAGTCCTCGAGGGTCTTGTAATGTCACCCTGCTGGCTAGAATAATACATCCGTGACCCATAGAGGTCTTAAATTGTGCGATAAATCTTTCCTTTAAAATGCACAGGTTATGGGTAGGGTAGAAAGCACAGGATGCAAACTCAATGCATAAATCAGCCACTAAGGCTGCTCTGATTTGGTTTGGACTGGAAATATAGTTACACTCAAAGGGCATTTGATGTGAGTGTGATTTTCAAAAATAGAATAAGGATTTCACTGCAACTAATCTCATGGAAGTTTCCAGAAAGAGTATTAAGAGATGAAAATGATGTGTCATTGAATGCGGTCCCCAGCCCCCACATATGGCAGCTCACAGCTACCTGCAACTCCAGCTCCAGAGAATCTAACTCCCTCTTCTGGCCTCCATGGGCACCTGCACTTACATGCACACCCCTCCAAGACACAAAATATACAAAAATTAAAAATAATTAGTTTTATTCTGAACCTATTCAAAAGTGCAAGGAGAAGAATTACAAAGTTGTCCTCTGACCTCCACGACGTATGTTAGAGTACACGTAGGATCACAGCACACTTATGTATATACACACTTACATCACACACAGACACATTTACTAAGGCCTACAAGAAAAGAACAATGGTTAAGAAATTAAAAGACAAAATACTGGGGCTGGAGAGATGGTTCAGTGGTTAGAAGCACTTGTTTTTACAGAGGACCTAGGTTGGGTTCCTGGCACCCACCTGGTGGTTCAAAATGCTCTGTAACTACAATTGCAGGGGACCTGATGCCCCCTTCTGGACCTTGAGGGCATGAGGCATGCACATGGTGTGTATAGATGCATACAGGTAAACACGCATATACATAAAATAAAAAATAATTGTGAAAAGACAAAATAAATGTTGTAGCTCACTATAATCAGACTATGATCAGTTAAAACAGTGCCAACTACACAATAGAGCTTTAAATATGACTGCTCTCAACACTGATGAGATTTGGGGCCTTTCATACTGCTAGAGACCACATGAACTTAAACACTGTCTGTGTGCATGGAACAAGCTCTGTGAATACTGCCTAAGGAAATGCTATAACATAGGACAAACGTTATGCCTGTGTTTTGCCTTATGTGTGTTAATAAGAAATCTGGAATCTATTTTCTCAGTCAACTAGATGATATATAAGATATTCACACCTTTGGAAGAATATTAAATAGCCTCTCAAATGAATTGTGGATGTTTAATGACTTGAAAACATCATATACATATACACATACATATGCACTGCATATAGACATATAGCATACATTATATAAATCACACAGACATATATATATATAATTACATTAAAATGAGAATGAATGATTACATAGAGTATGATCTCACTTTAGATAAAATATCATATAATGTATAATATACAATTAAATAATATAAACATATAATATTCAATTAAAACTTTTTATATACATTTCCTTCATTTTCCTTATAGATTTTCCCCCAATATTAGATATGTGATATTTCCAGAAGTTTTATGTAGACGAGGAGGATCTTAACTTGCTGATGCTCTTGCCTCCACCTCCCTTGTCCTAGGATTACAATTGTGTGCCACTACCTGGATTTGTACTGTGCTGGGAAGAAAAGCCAGAGAGTCCAGCACTCGAGGTGAGCTCTGTGCCAGCTAAGTGAAATCCCCAGGGCTGGACACAGGTGGGTCAGCACACATTTGCAGGTAGGTGGCCCCAAAACCAACTGGGGATATTTTTGTATTCTGGGTTTTCACTAGGTCGTTTGCTACCCAAGAAGATTGGTGGCATCTCTATGCAGAGAGCTCTCCTGCGGACAGCTCCATCCTGCACACAGGACGGGCCGTCCGCTGTCACTGAAGCTGTAACACGCAGGCTTCTACAATTGGGTTCTCTGTGGTCTCCTCACCTTCTGTTTGCATCATGGACAACTTGTCCCACAGACTGAATGTACAGAAAGGCTTGTGACATCACTGAATGTCCAAAAATGTGGCAACATGGACTATATAAAACGCATTTCTGTAAGTGATATAAAAATCCTATGCTGTACCATTTCCTGAGAACCACCCTTGCAACCATTGGCTAGAAAACGTATTATCCGTGAAGGAAGGGGAGGGGATACAGTATTCGTCTCTCTTCTTTCTCTCCAAACCCTCAGTTTCGATATCACACGGATGGATGGAAACAGCAGGGGCTCAGCTGTAATTACCTTATAAATAATGAATAAGGTACTATTATTATTACTTAAAAAATCCCATTTTGGAACGAGTCTCTTGATAGTAGATGAAGCTTAATTTAGCCAAATAACCATTCTGCATTAGCTAATGTGGTCCATTATTTTTAGGCTCAACAGATATTTCCAGATGTACTGTGACAGGGGTGATTTATCACTGTTCTGGGGGGCCACTGTCATGGCATGCCAGGGCTGTATTCTGGGTTTATTACTGGTTTCCACTGAGACACCTGGCTAAATTAGTTTAGTAATGCATTATCCATTGGCTCTTTTGTTGGAGAAGACATGCAAGTCTGTCCAGTGTTGTCTGCATTTGCAGAGTTCAGACTTCACATTAAATCCCCCTTTAAAAATTACTTCTGATATGAAGTTATAAAGCCATTGGAAGTAACTAGGTGGAAGATAAGAGCCTTAGCTTTGCATATCTTCCTTGTTGATTTTAATGTGCTTGTATTCAAAGACAGCCTGCCAAAATAATGTGATCACTTCTGAGTGAAGAATTATTAAAATCATGCTTTTTTTTCCATTCCTGGCTATATTTCTATGTTTTCTGCTGTAGAAATATGTTAACTACTATACCCAGGAAAGAAATGGTTTCAATAAAGCATGTCATTTTGAGGTCTTTGTCCTTCCGCTCAGAATGCATTAACTCACTTCCATAATATGCAGAGAGATCTCAGCATGGTGACCCTGGTCCTGCATATCATCAAAAATAATTGACTGAAAACGTAATTCTTGGAGCTTAATTACATCTACCCTGGCAGCTGCAGCTCCCAGTGGAAAAAGCACCTAGTAGTCTACCCTAAGCATTCTATAAGGCTGGTTCTAATGGGATTAGGAATCCATTGAGTGTGCATGTTACCAGAAGACACAGAGCATACTGGAATCACAGTATGCCACAGGTGACACAGGTGCCTCATGGTTCTAGAACTGTCTTTAGTGTTACTCTGCAGATGGTACATCTCTATTCTGAAAACTCCCATCCCTCTCACGGTCTCAAAGACGGAGTCCTTAGAAGCATCTCTCTGGACTAGACAGCCTCCAGCTCCCTTTGCTCAGACTGTACAGGATGCTTGCTGTGTGAGCACTCAAAATAAACAAATTTGAGACAGGCTCTCATGTAACCCAGGGTAGCCTCAAACTCACGACATAGCTAAGGATGACTTTGAACGTGTACATCTCCTTGCCTCCATCTCCTGAGCGCTGAGATGTCGGGCTTGAGTTGCCATGTACCATAGTGGCTCTGGGATCAAACCCAGGGCTTCATACAAACTACACAAGTCCTCTACTGACTGGACATCTCCAGCTTCCATGTAAACCATTTATCAGTCAGTAGCTCCAGAAACAGACTCAAGGCTGTCAGACCTGGCCATAGTGTCTGGAGTATAGCTCTGGCCTCCAGGGGTAAAGATGCTCTGCTCTTTTTGTTACCATGTTAACTAATGGAATTCCATGACAACCTGGGCTTCTTATCACATTTTATATTGTTACACACATCCCAGTGAAGTTGCTTGACAAGTTGAAAAACTTGAAAGTGCTCACGAGACAGAGTTTCAAAAGGAACTCATTTCCTGGGAAGACATTCTCGCTACCTGTATATCCCCACGTTAGTCTGGTGTATAGATCCACGTGCTCTCATTTAGTAGGATTTTATTATAGTGCTTTTAAAGATTGAATTCTGACCTAGCTAAGCCTTCCGCCAGTGTTCCAATGTCCTAGTATATCCTTGTATTCAATAGGAATCTAGAGACAGGGAAACTAATTAGGAATTACAAAGAACGGAGCCAGAGTAGCTCAGGGCTGGTCTGCAGAATGTTTACTAGGGACTATAGCCAGTCTTACCCAGGCAAGGAACTACATGAGAGTTAGAAATCTCAGGGCAAGCTTAGCAAAGTATATACTTAGAATCTTCTACAGCCAGGTATGGCAGACTACATTACTTGTTAGTAGAAAGTTCTCCCACACTATCACCCAGAATAATAGCTAAGTCACTGCCCTACACAGCAATTCACCATTATCTAGGAAGAAGGAAGTTTGTGACTTGAGGAGGAACCAGAGTAGATACTTAGAACTATAGCTAGTTGAGTTACACCCATATACAAGTATTTACAATGGCTTAGGGGGAAGGTGGACTATGGCAAGGGCACAAAGCCCTTGCCCCTGGCTTCTAAGTTTAAGCAGACCTTAAGTGGAGTTGTTTTTGATCCCAGTTGTTAACATTGAATTTTATCCCAGTTCTTCTATGTTTGCATTCCTCTGTTTTGTGTAAGAATCCAGTAACCTCTAGTAATCTCTTTGTATCTTGCCAGTGTGTCACCTAACTTCCCTATTTTCTTCTGTATAAAAAGTATGATGCTCAATTTGACAAATTACATTCAGATCCACACTCCCTTGTGTTGAGTCTGTTTGTTACCCCACTTTCGCCGAACTCCTTTGTCCACTTGCTCCAGAGAACCCGTTCCACACAGACAGGGAATCTGAAGGGTCTGAGGCAGTATATAGATCTTCCAAATCAACTCCCCAAACTTCTGTAGACTTGTCTCTATCCTTGAAGCCTGTTTGTTACTGAGCCTGCTGTGATCATCTCCGTGTGGTCTTGACCTCTAAGGCTCAGAACCTTGGCTTCTGTTTTCTTTCAGACTCATCAATCTGTTAACATTAATCTTCTAAGGGAGTTCTCCTTCCTTTTACCCATAAAAAATGTCGCCTGACATTTCTTCATAAAAATGGCACCTTACCAGCATCCCTTAGTATCACATTCTCTCTAAATTAATAATCTAGAAGGTGAAAATGTACCATCTTCTAAACTAGCACCGATGTTCAACCTAGTGACAGGATCGGTTTGTGTGTGTGAGTGTGTGTGTTAGTATGTGAGTGTATGAGTGTGTGTGTGTATGTGAGTGCCTGAGAGTATGTGTGTGAGTGTGTGAGTTTGTGTGTGTGCATATGAGGAATGTGTGTATGTGAGGGTGAGTGTATGAGTGTGTGTGTGTGAGTGTGAAGAATGTGTGTGTTTGTGAGCTTCTGTCCTTTCCTGATCTGTACTTGTGTCATTTTTCCAAGTTCCTTTTTGTAGTGAAATATGTCTATTCTGCAGAAATAAATGGTGCATGTTGTATAATACAAAAGCCCAAACCTTCTTAACTTGATGCAATGTTTAAGAGTATCTGGAAGAACAATACTTGAAGAAGACTCGAAGCATTTTGGAAAAGAAAAACAGTGATCAGCACTTAACCAGAGAGAATGCTCAAGTCTGACGGAGGAGATTATGCGATATACAGGTATGAAGTCACTTGGACAGGATATTCTGTTGTATGAGAAAAGTGTGAGGTAGTACAGCCAAGAACAGATTATTCAGTGATTGGTATTGGTATAACTCACTAGCCATAGCCCATTGCCATAGTATATTTTCAAAATAGAAAGCTTGAAAATTTAGGAAATTTCCAAAAAATTCAAAACTTAGAAAAAGTTCAAAATTAGGAAACAAGTTCTAGAAGAAAATCTAGATAAACATTGATGGGCCAAAAGGACACAGAGGCACCTTCCAAACTTTAAGGCCAATGTCACACAAAAAGAAATGTGTCCAAGTCCAGGACAGATTAAAGCTGCTATATGAAAAATATCACTTGGGGTGAAGTTGAAAGGCCAACTTGTCTCAAGTGAACATAAACTTGCAAAATAATTTTAAAAACTGAATGTGAGGGGTCAGGAAACGGCTCAGGGTGGGGCTCAGGGTGGGGCTCAGGGTGGGACTAAGGGGGTCTGCTTTTCTCTTGGAGAAGCTGGGTTAGGTTTTCAGCCCACATACTGGGCAGCTCATAAATGGCTATAACTCTAGTTACAGGAGATCTGAAACCTTCCTCATCCTCCATGGGCAACTACATATATGTGGTACATGCATATACATTCAGGTGCATACTTATACATAAAATGATAACTTAATCCAAAACACTTAAATTAAATGTGGTAAAAAACACCCTCTAACACACCAGTAAGAGGAAATCACCTCCCTTGCCAAATGACAGAGCAGCAACACTGCTTAAATATACAGAAGCAGAAATCTCTTAATAAAATATTAACAAACTAAACCTAGCAACACAGAAAGGGTCATATGCTGAAAGAAAATGGATTTATACACTGTAGAAATAAGACAGAGGGCAAATTAGTGAATGCAGTTCAATAAAAAATTTAGGAAAATCTAATGCCATTTAATAGCAAAACCCAACAAAACATAACAAAACAAAACGAAACGCAAAAACCAAAAGCAAAACAAGAAAAATCATGGGAGAACTAAGATTTTACTCATGAAAATGAAAGTTTGAGGGAATCCAGTAGCAGATGCAATATCATCTTGTGCTCAGTAGAGAAGTGTAGACGCAGGATATACACTCAATGTTCACGAATGAAATTTGGATCTTGGGGCGGATGTTAGGCTCTGTTGTCACTGTGGCAAGGGAAGGGACAACCCAAGAGGAAGAGGGCAGAGAACCAGGAGTTGCTTGGAGAGCCAACTGAAGGGAGCCTTCCCTCGGTGGATCAGGAGAGGGCACTGGAAGGAAGAGGGAAGGAATTCTAGAGAACAGGAAATAGAATGGAAAGTTTCAGAACTGAGAGATTGGGACTTAGGGCAGGGACAGAAGCTGGACCAGAGTTGAACTAAAGAGTAAGGCAGATCACAAACTGTTTCATTTGAACATGCTATCCATAAGTGAGACTGGCTAGAGAAAAAGCATCTAAAACATGGTTCATACTCTCCCAGCTTCTAAGTTTTTACTCAGACGATCTCTGCTCTTCCAAGGAGCGCTCACACCTCCCCCACAGAGCCCCTTTATCTTGGTGGCACGCTTTCCAGCTTTAACTTTTCTTTTTACTTGCCCACAAAACGTTCCAAACTCACACATTTTTTTTTTTTATGATTTATTGAACATAGGTAGATTCTATAAGATTTATTCTCTGTCCCTTCAAATTCTAGAGAGTCCCCTTGAGAAGGGCAGGGACTATCATGTAGCCACAGTTCCCAGTGACTGAGCAAGACTGAGCCCCTGGTAAGTGCTTAATAGATACATGTCCATTGGGCATCTGCTACAAAGTAGTGCTTCTTCACGCCCCACCCCCACCCCCACTGGCCCGCTGAACCACGCTCAGGAATCTTCCAGGCCAGGCGTCCCACAGTGCTCCTCGCCTTCCAGGGATGCCTGCCTGCATCACTCTCACCAATGCTGAACATGAATGTTGGAGTTTTCTTGTCACCTTTTAGGTTCTCCAACCCCAAGTTCTCAATTCTGCAAATTCCTTTAACTCACTGACTCCTTTTCTACACTGTGTTCAGACTTGATAATATAATTACATACCATAAATCCCTTATAAGTAAAGTTCCAGGAGAGTGATGGGGATACTTTATTAATAGGCGTGGTTACTATGCATCCGGGAAGAGTCTCATGGATGCTCAGGGAAGGTTATTTGGAGTAAAAGAAGACCCAGGGACTCACTCCTGAAGCAGCATGCAATTTAAATCTTTGGCTGCAAGCATTTATTTATTTTTATTATTTTATTATTTTTTATTTTTGGTTTTTCGAAACAGGGTTTCTCTGTATAGCCCTGGCTGTCCTGGAACTCACTTTGTAGACCAGGCTGACCTCTAACTCAGAAATCCGCCTGCCTCTGCCTCCCAACTGCTGGGATTAAAGGCGTGTGCCACTACACTTGGCTTAAGCATTTATTTTTTAAAGGATGCTTCACATTCTCACTACATTGGACTCTCTCTCTGCATCCTTGACGAGTGACTCCTGACCTTTTCCCCTCATTAGGATTAAAATGACAGCCAAAAATGACAGGAGAGATGGCCCAGTGATTAAGAACACTTGCTGCTCTTACAGAAAACCCTGGTTCAGTCCCTAGAACCCACACAGAAGGCTCACAAATGTCTATAACTCCAATTCCAAGAGATTTAATTCCTCTTTCTGCCTCTGTGAGAATTTCACACACATGGTGCACATACATATCCCTAGACACACAAGTACAAATAATAAACCTTCAATATAATGTGTCACTGGGGCTGTAGAAGTTGTCTTAGTGGTTGCAAGGTTGAGAGTACCAATTGTTCTTGCAGAGAACCTGGGTTCAATTCCCAGCAGCCACATGGTGATTCACAACCATCCCATCCAGGGGACCTGATATCCTCTTCTGACCTCTGTAGTACCAGGCATACTTGCATGGTACATGCAGGCAAAACACTCACACACATAAAATAAATCAAAAGAGTCAATCAAGGGCTGAACTTGAGATGCAGGGGAGAAGCTATGCCTAGGATAAGGATGAGAATTCCTAGGGCAGCAAGAGGTAGCTGTAGTCAGTCATTCCCACTCAATAGCACATCCATGAGCACTGACCTCAGCATGTGAGGTGCTGGTTTAACCCACTAGTGGAGCATGTGACACAAGGATACTGTGTTGATATTTATCACATAGTGGGGTCCCGCCCTGGGTGTTAGAGGGTAGCTTTGTGTGTTGAACGTTGTATGAAATGGACACTCTGTGCTACATATTGTACATTGAAGGGGACATTATGGTTAACCCCACTTCCCGACAAAAGCTTGAAGTGGCTTCATGTTCTAATTCAGCCCGAGGCATGTAAAGGGAAGTGGGAGAGGCTGACACTGAGTCTGGCCAGCTGCCTGCAGAGCTCTCCTGACTTCTCATCTGCAGTCTACAGGCCCTGCTGTGAAATGCTCTAGACAGGGGAGGGTGGGTCAGGGTTGGGAGGGTGGGTCAGGGTGGGGAGGGTGGGTCAGGGTGGGGAGGGTGGGTCAGGGTTGGGAGGGTGTCTGGTCGTTGACTTCTCTTAGTTTGGCAGAGAAGAGGGAAAGTGCATTAAGTATAGAAATCTGTCAAAATTCTGTTTCTAACCTAATGCTTCGGTGGGCTGATTTTTTTATTGTATGCCTATGTCTGCATTTTTTGAAATTCCAATTGATCTTTCACAGTATAATTAGTTCAAGTGACAGCTTTCATGTTTTAAGGCACTAAATGGGAGAAATATGCCCAAGGTTCTTGCTAATCATCTTTCCCTCATGGATCACGGGAGCTTTTGTGAGCAAAGTATACTGGATTGCTCACCTTTCTAATTCTTTTTTTTTTTTTTTTTTAAGAAATGGAAACTCTTTAAACAGACCATAGGAAAGACAGGTCAAGTCTCACACCCCTGAAGATTACAATCAACAAGTTATTGCGTATTTCAAAATCTCCGAAGACTGGATTTTTAACCCAAAGAAATGATAAATGTCTAGAGAAATAGACCTTCCAGCTGGTTTGATCATTAGTGCATTTTGAAATGTCCCATTGCAACCCATGTATCAATTAAGAGACATTTAAAAAATGCTGCAGTTAACATATGTTTGGTCCACATTTTCATAGTAGAAAAAAATTGAGTGCTTCCAATGCAAAGGTTTGTAAGTATTCATATAATGGAACCTTATACCAAGCTATGCAAATACATAATCATTATTATGTGTGTCAATCATCAGTAGTGCTAACAAGAGCATGATGGGAAGGCTTTAACAAGAGCATGATGGGAAGGTTTTAACAAGAGCATGATGGGAAGGTTTTAACAAGAGCATGATGGGAAGGCTTTAACAAGAGCATGATGGGAAGGCTTTAACAAGAGCATGATGGGAAGGCTATCATAGGCAGGTATTGGCTGAGTCTCCATTCCCATACCTGGGCATTTCCTGTACTCTAAAAGCATCCTCTTTTGTCCAAACTCCTCATCACTTCCATCCCTGGCCTTTGAATGTGTAACTTTTTTTATTTGAAACACCTTCCTACATTGATCTGGCCATTCACAGACTAAGACTCAGTGTCTCTTGGCTTCTAGAGATAGGCAGAGCTACTGCAGCCTGCTGGTGACTGCATTGTCATAGTCCACACAGAGTTCTGTCCCTGTGACCTTGTCTGTGCTCCTTGATTTCAAGGCACATCTATTTGACATCTGTTCAATGAGGCTACGAGAAGAGACTTTATGTAAGGTGGCAGTCAGGACTAAATGGCACAGCCATATCCACTGGAAATGGCAAAAGTCATAAAGCCAGCACAGCGGCTTGATGCAGTTCCAGCAAAGCTGAGCCGCGTGCTGTGACTACCATCACTTAGTCTCTCAGTTTTAGGTTTTGGTCTCTGCATGTTGTATGTGAAGAAAGTCTCTTAGGGACTTTCTTCATTATGATTCATTTTATGTCCTTTTCTGAGAAAATTATGTCTATTTTTTTTTTTTAGAAAGTCCTAAACTTACTCACCCTTCTGCTTTTAGGGAACTAACTTTCTCTGGTCCTATCTGGAAGTCTTCCTATGCCCCAGAGATCGTGATAAGCACAGATACTCACATAGATGCTAGGAATTTCTTTATGACACCATGACCCTGGGGATGTTCCTTCAAACACTATAGCTGGACAGAGTAAACTTAGATATAGTTGACAAACTTCAACTAGCCAGGAGACTTGGTAATAGATTCAAGGCCTCTTTTTACAATGCACTTAGAACTCTCTAAAAATGTAGCTTAAAGATAGAGGATCATACAGGGTCTGTACCCCAACCCCCCCCCCCCCCCCACCCCCCGCCTTGGAGGACTGGAACTTAGTAAATGAGATAGATTTACACTTGATCTTAGCCAAAAGGCAGAGAAGCAATGAGATAGATTTACAAAATAAATTTTCCTACTTAATATGTAGATGACAAAAGTATATAAATAAAAGGAGTTAGTATTTGTTATTCATAAAAGACCAATTCAGATGTTTCCTGTTTGTCTGGAGTGCTTTAAAACTGCAGATACTGCCAGCCTGAAACCAGGTTGTGATATAATGAATGTGTTTGCTTTGGTGGAGACATTCCTTAGATTCTTTGAATTGGAGTTATAGGGCTGATAATAAAAGTAAAATCTGTTCTACTTGTACTTTCTAACAGTGACTGAACATGTAACCCCAAACATATGATGAAAAAATCAAACACATGTCCAGAGACAAAATGGTATAATCTATACTTCTTGGATAATCACTAGTCTGTCTGGGTTCTGTGAAACCTGGATAAATAAAGAGGCAACCTGATTGCAAGTCAGTCAGAGCTTCAAAATTCCCCTGACCACTACACCTCACTCACCCCCTGACCACTAGGCCTCACTCACCCCCTGACCACTAGGCCTGACTTACCTGCTGACCACTAGGCCTCACTCACCTCCTGACCACTAGGCCTGACTCACCTCCTTCTCTGACTCTCTGACCCTGTCAACTGCTCGGGCAGGTCCCCAGCAACTGAATAATTCATAGGAAAATTTTTACCAAATTGGGAAGTGGGCACTTGGTGGATGCCAGCTGTTATGACCTTAGATGCCTCCCCTGCTCCTCTCATGCCCACCCTCAAGCTGGTTAACAATTCCACTGTCAAGGCTACCACAGCTCCTGCCACGTGAAAGGTTGGCGTCTTTTTACAGTTTCCTTTACTTTGATTGTAAACCCTTCAAGGGCAAGAGCATCTTCACTTTAAATGCCTGGTGCAAGACCTGGCACACAGTAGGCTTTCAATAAATCAACGAAAGGAGAAAGCAAGTTATGAAGTGCCTCCATTCCTCTGCTCTGTGACAGACCACAGTCTCAGTGAAATCCTGTGAGAAAGGCATGACAGAAACATATAACTCAGGATAGCATCAAAATTAATTTGAAGCATTATGAAGTCTGATCCATATTAGCAGTACCAGAAAAAGACAGAACTTTGACCTGTATCTTTTACATTGTTATAAAATCCTAAAATCTGATACAGTAACAGCCAAGCTGGTGAGCCTTCTGAGAGAAGCTGGGTGTCTATTTCCTTTCATATGTAAACAGAACACCTAGGCTTCTACAAATGACAGCTTTGTTTTCCTGTGTGCTCTTCCAGGAACTCTGCTTTTTTAAAGATTTATTTTATTTATTATATGTGAGTACACTGTAGCTGTCTTCAGACACTCCAGGAGAGGGAGCCAGATCTTGTTACGGATGGTTGTAAGCCACCATGTGGTTGCTGGGATTTGAACTTATCACCTTTGGAAGAGCAGTCGGGTGCTCTTACTCGTGCTTTTTGAGAGAGTAGGTGTTTCTGGAAGTCTTCAACACGTTCTTTACAATTTAGGGGCTGAACTCATACTGCACTGTATGGCTCTCACCACTAGAGGGTGGTCTTGCGGCACTTGGGAACAAGTTAGGCTTTCGGGTAAAGATGTTGAAGGTGCTTTTGGATAAAGCATAAACAATTCCTTAAAAAAAAAATCAAGCTAATTACTTGGCTATTTTCTAAAACAAAACAAAACAAAACAAAACACTCTAGTAATTAATTAAATTGTTTGTTTATGTGCATGCTTTGGTGTGAGTGTGGTCAGAGGAACATTTGTGGGGGTCAAGAGAGTCAATTTTTTCCTTCCACATTGGGTCATATGAAGCTAACTCAGTTCTACCCACTGTACCATCTCACCAGCCCTTGACTAGTTAATACGTATCATGTGATACAAGCAGGGAGCTCTACACAAATTAATCCTGTATACTTGGTGCATTGTTCCCTGTATTCTGGAAACTGAGACAGAAGACTCTTAAGTGGAGAAATTTGAGGCCAGCCTGGGCAGCATAGTGAGATCCTGTCTCAAAAATAAACAGAATATAAAATAAAATAAATTACATTTTCATAACTCAATAGCTCCAAGCCAAGACATTCCAGCCTAGTGCTTCCTAAACCACGGTCAGAATCCTTCATGGGATGACCTGCACCGTCTGTGAAGGGTTTGACAGAATCTAGACCTCAGATGCTAATATTCTCACAAGTTTGCACAAAATCTTAGCGTTTCAAACTCACCAGCATTGAGCTTGCTTGCTTTCAGCCTCCCTGCATTTGAGCTGGGCATATGTGATTCTGCTTACAAACTAGAAAAATAAAGACAGCTGGCTAGGGCGGTCCGGTTAGTTATGGGGTTGAAACCCCTGGTCCTTTTTAACTCCCACAACTAACCGCGTGGTTGTCTGCACTGTGGAAATAACGTTTTTGGCAATCCATTGATTGACAGGTGGCTAGAGGGCACTGAAGGGTGGGCTAAAGCCAGGAAAAGCAGAGTACATGGAAGGACTTCTAAAAGTGATGGAAATAAGCTATGTGTGGATGTGTATACCTTTAATCCAAGCACAAGAGAGGCAGGGGTAGGCAGACCTCTGTGGGCTCAAGGCCATACATTGCTGATGTACAAGTTTCAGGAGAGCCAAGGCTAGATAGTGAGACTCAACTTCTAAACTGTTCCACTAATTCTTGATATTGTTTCGCTATTTTCTTAAAACTAATGACTCTATCCTGAGGGAAGGTTCTTTAAGACCCAGGGAGTGAATGAACCTTAACAAAGCTCAAGAAATAAATAAATCTCACTTGTCTCAGAAGGCTGAAAACTACATAATCTTCAAGGTCCTTTCCCAGAGTTATGTGAGAGGTGACCATGGCTGGGGAAAGAACTTGGGTTCTCAGTCAGGGGGAGTCACATGCACGGTATGTAGGGAACTCTCCAGGGGTGCAGCTTTTGTGAGTTGTCACCCACACTGGTGACACAGCTGACTTTAAGTCACCCATGCTCCAGTTGTGTGAGATGAGGACCTGGAGAGTTTTACTGTATGGCTATGTGAACAGGCTTTACACAGGACTGTATACTTTTTTTTTTTTTTTTTTTTTTGGTTTTTCGAGACAGGGTTTCTCTGTATAGTCCTGGATGTCCTGGAACTCACTCTGTAGACCAGGCTGGCCTCGAACTCAGAAATCCGCCTGCCTCTGCCTCCCAAGTGCTGGGATTAAAGGCGTGTGCCACCACGCCCGGCAGGACTGTATACTTAAAAATGGCTGAAATAGGGAGATGGAGAGATCGCTCGGTGCTTAAGAACACCGGCTGCTTTTGCAGAGGACCAGGGTTCAGTTCCCAGTACCCACATAAGAGCTTACAACCTGTAACTCCAGTCCCAGGGGCTCTGAAGACCTCTCTGACATCTGTGGGTACTGCATGTATGTGGACATCTGTGGGTACTGCATGTATGTGGTGCATGCGTGTGCATACAGGTAAGCAAAATGTCCGTGCATGTAAAACAGTAAAAAAGCGGTCGACGTAGTAAATTGTCATGGGTTTTCTGCTGTAATTTAAAATTTTAAAGAGAAGACGCAGATAAACACGAAGTGAAAAGGGAAACACACTGACAAAAAACCAACAAAAATAGAAAAAATAAGAAAACTCCAAAAACTCCAAAATAAAACCTAATAAAAACAGAAACAACAACAAAAACCTCACCAAAACCCCAAATAAAACCCAATAAAACCAAACCATCCAAACAACAACAAAACAAAAACATGAGAAAGTTTACCAATGCCAACAACTTTATGTTGATAAAGTTGAAAATTTATAATATGTAAATGCTTGTAAAAAAAAATATGGGCACTGCTATTTGTACAAGATAGCAAAGAGGATCTAATAGTACTACACTCATGAAGATAGTTCCAATAGTTCAAATTCATACACTAAAAAACCACATGCCTGGATGATTTCAGAAACAAATTTAGTCAAACAAAAGAAACCAATAGCCCAGTGTTCTATGAATCCTACTAGAGATTACAGCATGACAGAACTCTGCAGTATTCAGTTAATGAGGTCAGTACAACCTGACCCAATGAACAGACAAGGGCTTTGGGAAAAAGGAGAGGCTAACCTCACTGTACGAATGAATATATTTGCAAAACTTCAAATAGACAAGGTTCATGGAGGAAGAATTAAACACAGATTTAGATCTATGCTTGCATCTATCCACCTATCTCCCTATTACCTGTCTATGTCGATTATCTAGCTCTATCTGTCTGTCTATCATCTACCTGTCTATCTATCTATCTATCTATCTATCTATCTATCTATCTATCTATCTATCTATCACTCAATCATCTTCTACTTACCCAAACACAGGATGTTAACTGTCATTCAACATTAGAAAATATGCAAATACAATCCATGAGATTTAAAGAATAAAGGGAACAGATTTGTGATATTAAAGAAAAGTTACCATACAAAATTAATTCATAATAAATTCATAGTAAATTTCTTAGCGAGTTAGGAATGTAAGAAACCTTCCTTTCTTCTTTACATTGTTCTTTGTTGATGCTGGGGATTGAACCTAGAGTTTCCTGGAAGCCAGAGTCCATCAGAAGATAATGTTTTCAACCTGATAAATCTGATACCCTCTAACTCACAGAAAACCTGTCTTATGTAAAAACTTCAGAAAATTCTTTTAAGTTGGGAAAGAAATGGAAAGGCATGACATCAGAGTTTAGGATTGTGTGAAAAATGATTTAAAGAATTATAAATATTAAGGATTTGAAAGAATGCAACACAAATGTATTATTTATTATCCACAAGCCTATATTGTATATTCACATTACCTATAAATATGCGTTTTAATAACATTTGAGAGAAGGAATTACATGGGATTCAGTCTGCTGCTTGCCTCTGGGACAGGGAGGCAGGAAGGGAATGGAAGACAGCTACACAGAAGACTTCCATTATGCCGATGCATTTTTAAGATTCCAACTAAATTTTATGAAACATTAAGGTTTGGCAACCAAGGAAAGGTTATATGGGGTTTATTGTAAGATCTTTATTATTTTCTACCAACTTCAATTAAGAAATAATCTTTGCAGTGAGCTGCCCAGGTCTGCCTCGAAGCTTCTCGATGAAGATTGTTATTCATTGTTTTTATTTTATGTATCTACTTGGGACCTTTGAGGTAGGGTCTTCCTTTGTAGTCTTGGATGATTTTAACTTGTGTGATCCTCCTGCCTCAGATTCCTGAGTGATAGAGTTACAAGTATGAGTCATCATCCCTGACTGCTACTCATTTTGAAAAGTACCACTATTATCATTTCATCCTGAAGGAAACAGTCTGGAGAATGAGTACGACCTTAAGACGCAGGCACAAACCTCTAGGGAAAATGGACGTGAAGATATATGTGTACATGTATATATCTTGGACTTATGAAAAATGTGCATGGCAGATGGGAAACGCTTTATAAGGAAATTGTTTTTCAATATTTTGAGAAATAATAATAAGGTATATACAGCTGTTTGATTTAACATAGAAATATTTATCTTGTGTATTTAGATGCCATCAAAATGAAAATTAAGAAGCAAAAAATATATACTTCACAAGTGCTTGCAGGGCAGGAGTGAGAACACAAATGTGACACATTCATGAAAGCTAGCTGTGTAGGAGAAGGTTTGCCCTAAGGAGAAAAACACAGAAAGAAAAAGGCTCATGATTCGTGTAGAGAGTGCAGGAGTGAAGGAGCTGCCTAGCTGCCGATGGGTAGACAGTACTCTGTGGAGAGAGGGCAGGAACACAGGACAGGATGTGAGAGGTGTGGGAGGGGGCTCTGGGATGCACAGGGGCTTCTGGGAGCATCTCTATCTGCCCCCTCTTACCATCTCAGCAGAATGACTGCCATTTGGACAAGTGCATTATTCTCTCTCCTCCACACCACCCCTCTGTGTAAGGACTGAGAGGGTGAGAGGGACAGGACCTTGCTTTCCTTGAGAAACTGACCAAACTGTGCCAGAAGGACTACTAATAGAGCCTTGAGATCAAGTCAGCTTGATTTTGCCATTTGGTGGCAGAGGTGGTGGGTGGCACAGAAGCAAGCACAAGGACTTGAGTTCAAATCCTCAGCCGCCCCCCACCCCGCCCCCCACCCCGGTCTGATCACCTAAGAGCCTAAAACCCCAGTGCTGTGGAGGATGGTGGGATAGGCTGATAGCCGAGGGTTACCAGCCACCAGCCCAGTTCCAGGTTCAACGAGAGACGCTGTCTCAAGGGAGTATGTCAGAGAATGACAGTGCGGGACACTGGAATCTTTCCTTAGCTTCTGTGCAACACACACACACACACACACACACACACACACACACACACACACACGCATACACGCAGGCACACGCACACACATGCACATATGCACACACACGCACATATGCACACACACATTATATCTCGGACATCTACATCATAAGAAATGAGAAGGTTATTTTTGCTTTAACTAAAATTCACACCCTGACATTCTAGACTTGTAGTAATGGCGCCAAGTTGTTTCTTTGAGAGTGGTTAGTTGCAAAGTTGGATCTCACATGCATGGATTATCCTCCTTGTTAGGGAAGACCTGGATGTCTGTCCCACTCCTTTCACACTGTGAAGACACAACATAAATGACAGAAGTCTACAATAAAGTCTCTCCCTCTAAACCAATTCACTGGTCTGTAATGCTCTAATTCCCAGAAATGGTGAGGAGTATTACTCTTTTGGTTTGTTTGTTTGTTTGTTTGTTTGTTTTTTTGAGACAGGGTTTCTCTGTATAGCCCTGGCTATCCTGGAACTCACTTTGTAGACCAGGCTAACCTTGAACTTAGAAATCCACCTGCCT
>LR751201.1:0-130926 GCA_902729485.2 Mus minutoides | reverse complement strand
ATCTATACATCTGGTGACAGCTTCAATGTAATAGGAAGGCAACCAGGAGCTTATAAAATAGACTGGAAAGTGTTTTAGCACCTTTACTGAGAAGTAAATTGTATTTGACAAAATACATTTACTCTAATAAATTACATGACTTTGAATATTTCCATACAATTGTGCAGCCACCCAAATGATGGAAATTTGGGAAATTTCAACACTCAAAAGTCTCCTTGTGAGGGCATTTCCTCCCCATGTCCCCTCTTCCCTTCAGTTAGGTGCACAGTTCCAAATTATGTTTTCAGAAACAAATGACAAACCCAATTGTCATTCTTTTGTGAAAGTTCATCTTGTAAAGAGGATTGCTTTTAAGGGTAGCAGTGTTTCATTTTGATTGTGAGTGCTGTTTCTAAATAAATATTATGTGGCTCCAGACACTAGATGATTTATTAAACAAGATGGATTCCACAGATGTAGAAGGAGTGCAGTCATCCAGTTCTGCAGTCCAACTGATGGTAACTGTTTGAAGAGCAGATCATGGCCTTCCTGCTCATCCAGCAGGCTGGTGTTCTGAAAGAATATAGCCCACTGGGTATGCACATGCCTGTAAACCCAGCCTTGATGCAGGAGGATGCTGAGTTCAGGACCAGCCTAGGCCACATATTAATTAATTAATTAATTAATTAGAAGAAGGAGACTACAATGGACTACTTGAGTCTTGGATATCCCTTAGCATTCTTTGTGCCTGAGAAAGAATGAGAAATTGTTCCAGGCTCCCTAGGGCTGGTCTAACTTTTGTACATGGTTATTGACACAGCTAGATCTAGAGTCAGTGCCTGAGCCCCATTGCTCTCATTTCAATTGTATACCGCTGCTTCCCCAAACTTTGAAAGAGACATTGGGAGAAGATGATAAAACTGTGATATGTACACATGAAGCAGTCACAATAAAACTTATCTTTTTGAATAATGAACACACACTAAAGAGCAAAACAAAACAAACAAACAAAAAACAAACAAAATACCCAGACTTTAAAACCTATCTACAGAGAAACAGCAAATCTACAAAATACAGTTGTCAGGAGAGCATGACAGTGCATTTATCTGACTTAGGTGATTTTCTTTCCCGATTTTGCAGACTCCAATCGCTGTGCAGGATGTGTTACCATGGTGACAACTACAGATTATTCTCCTGTCCTCTCTATAAACCTCAGACTTCAGGGTCTACGAGTCCCTAGACAGTGATTTCAGACTCTTCATTTCTGTTTTTCAAAAGAATATCAATCCATAAATCTTAGGAAGATATAATAAGAGAGAGAGAGAGATGTAAGATGAGGGAATTCTTCAAATTCTCACACTGGGCTTAGATGAGACATGCGCATAGATCCCAGCCAGGATGCTTTAATCCGTAACCCTGAAGCCACAATAAGAAAAGAATATGCGTTTCTTCCCTTCTTTATAATTAATCCATGAATTTAAAAAATAGGTGGGTGCATAAATTCATTGTATTATGGGAGGGGGTCTGATTTGATAGATAAAATATGGCCAGTCATCTGGCTATTTATGATTCAGCCCCATCTGGCAGGAAGGACAAATTTATGCAACTGTTCAGACTAGTAATTCTTTCCTCAAATACCTTGTTCTGCAGGTTTCTGCCTAGAGGCTGCTGGGTATTCACATCTGAATTAGGCACAAGCAAACCTTACTCTTCCAGACCCTCAGTACGATCACCGTGAGACAGCACGGCTCATTGGCCCTGTCTGCTGAGTATGTTCTACCCTTTTACTTCTTTTGGATAACAGAATATCAGATTGAGCATCGGGGAGGCCAAGCACGGTCAAGGCCAGCTCAGAGGTGGAGTGAACCTTGTGAAACATTCTTGCCTCATCCCTGGGGTAGCCCTTCTGCCTTTGAAACGGAGCCAGGCCATCACTTTCTACAGCTGCCGCCTGTCCGTGTCATTCACAGCAGACAGCCGTGGCCCTTACTTAAGCCATCTTTCCAAATTTCTCTTTGGAAACTGAATTGGAAGTCAATTTTAATTTGGATGGCTTCTAAAGTAAATCCTAATCATCGTAATGGGCAAAACATTTTTTTTTTCTTTTTGGCAAGAGGTAAAAGGGGCCACTTTGCAAATTGAAATATCTCAGGCCTGTTCAAAAGCGCATCTGTTATGCTAACATGATTTAGTGGATCTGTTGATTAAATTTGTAGGATAAAGTGAAACTGAAAGATGCAGGGGATTTTTGTGTGTGTGTGTGTGTGTATGTGTGTCTTCTTTTTCCTTCTGGATAATATAATAATAAAAAGGGAATTGCTAGTTAGCAAGCAGGCATACAGCCTGTATCTGAAGAGAGATCTCCAAAACAATATTGTTCTTATAATTATTTCAGTGATGGCTATCTACGTTAAGTAGCTATGTTAAGGATGATATATTTATTCATATATGGCTTAAACATTCTTGACCCTAAATATTTAACTTTAAAAAAATTCCCCAGAATATATATTTAAACTTTGTAGTGTGCGTGTGGGGATCTTATTGGTATAACAATTCCCCAGAATATTCTTGTGCTTTGGCCATAACAGGGAGTGTTAAAATTCAGACAGAGTATGACCTAGCTGGGTGACCTTGGTCAGTATTCCTAAACTCTCCAAATATCATTTCCTTAATTGTAAAATGAAAATAATTCTCTTCTCTGTGAAGACCTAAAAACAGAGATGTACCAGGTTCTTTAGACACGGTATTTAGACACTTGTCTGTGTGCCATCTACCACATCTCTCAGATGAGAATTCAAGTCCTTGAGATTCTGTGGTGATGAAGTGAAATTATCCAAGAGAATCACTTTGCATAGTGCGTGGCCCATAGATATTATTACTAAACATTATTGATTAGACAAAGTATCTTAAAACAAGTTCTCCTTTCTTTTTTCCTCCTGGGATATCTTCCGAGGGTAATTCTTACAGGATTATGACTTCATTCCCCAACCCTTCAGGGTGGAATGTCAGGGCCTATCTGCCAATGTTTCTTCTATGACTACTTCCTCACCTTTTGTGTTTTTGTTGAGTGGCTAACATTTTCCAGGAGTGCCTAAGAAAGAGGATGAGCTTAAACCAGTACCTGTCAATTCCCAGAAAAAAAAAGATTTTTGGTTGGGAAAAAGCATCCCAAAATAAACCTTTAGGGTATTCTCCTGAAGATCTGAATTCATCCTGCACACCCCAAGACATCCTGGTTGAAATGAATACAGATGATATTCCAATCAGATGGTACTGAGGTCTTTGCCGAAGCAAACTCCAGTCTGCAAGGAATGTTGTCCCCACCACTGCCGTGATTCTGACTACTGTGTGGCCACATACTTCACCACACAGGAATTATCCAATGCTCACTGTTTGAATGCTTTTAGCATCCTCTCTCCCACCCATTAATCATAGATATAGATCAGTGGTATAACAGTTCATCCATACCTCTTCCCTTGACCCTGGTCTTTTTTCAGTTAAGTCAAGCAAAGGGAATGGAGTTATTATATTTGAGTAGTAACACATGAGAAAGTCACTAGGTGAGAGGCCACAAGGGTTCCCTATCTTCCTATCTATTTGTTTATTTTATTTTATTTTATTTTATTTTATTTGAGACAGGTTTGTATGGTGCAGACTAGAATATCCTGGCATTCTCACTGTAGTGCAGGCTTGCTTCAAACACTAGTTACTCCTGCCTCAACACCTCAGTCTCTCAGTCACAGGTATGCACCATTATACCTAGATGCTCCTTTGTCTTTTCAGAATTGCATTGCAAGGACATACAAACACAAGAAACAATAAGATTTAGAGGAAGAACCCCAAAGATCACTAGGACAAGAAACCTGGGTGATAGGCCTGGCTTCATCGCCTATACTTGTCTGAGGTACATCTCCTTCTTCCTTCAGACCTCTTTTCAGCATCTATTTGAGGACCAAACACCTGCAGCATCAGCTCCCGCCTCATAGAACGGCTGTGGAGAGTCAGTACTCTAACTCAAGAACGTCATCTTCTCACTGAAATTTCTCTACAGTTACCGATTCAAAGCAGTATGCTGCAGACTCACAGGGAAAAGAAATTAAAATTTAGGAGAATAAAACCATAAAAAGCATAAAACCAAAAATTGTTTTTTTTAAAAGCATCGGTTTTCTCATGTGTCTCTAGAAATGTCTTTTGTATTCCTCTTAGAAGTAATGTCCGGTGGCTGCAGTATGGGGTGACAGATGAGAAGGGATATTCCACACCCTGGGAGAGATAGCCAAGCAGATAAAGGTTAAAGTCCCCAAGCAGACAAAGAAGCAGATAGAAGACTCGCCTGGCAATCATATAAATTACAGACTCTGTAGCCAGGAAAATAGCTTCTAAGAACCAACTCTAGGGGTACTCAGCCTCAGATACCCTGAACCAGACATCTATTCTCCAATTTGACCCGATGTTGGGAGGTTTTGGAATTATTTCCTCAGGTTTGAATGGACCAAAAATATTTAAAGAGGAGATTTAAAGTAAATGAATCACAGTTACAGCTTTGGCTTTACATAAAAAGAAAAAAAAAGTCTCAGTATAAATAGCTTTTAATGCTCTCTAAAGTCAATACAAAATCAATATGAAAGAGGCAGCAATGTAAGACTGAGTTGGGAAAAAAAAAATTAATGCAACATGAGGCTAGGCTAACTGGAATATAACACCATACACACATCTCTAGAACAGGAAAGCGTCCACTACTTAGAGCCGCTGAGGTTTAAGTATAACGCCTATAAAGGATGAAGCACGGGGATCAACTACACACTCACGGCTCCAGGACGCTGTCACCCTTTCCTCCCACACATCACCTCAATTACTACTTGTACCAGACTCTTCCCCACGATAACTCTTAGGATTTTCATTCTTTGAAATTTCATGTAAATATGATTTTTTTTGTTTATCTGTTCTTAAAAAGTAATGTCTGATACTTTTGTTTTATACTATATTCATTTTTATAATTATTAACATAAATTTGGGACACATATACATAGATTTATTTATTTATTTGGACACAAGTAAATTCAATAAAATGCATGGCATTCTGACAAAGGCAAACCCCAAATGCACAGCCCAAACTGCTAAAAAAATAATCATATCACCATGCAGAAAGTTCCTTTGTTATCCCCACCCTCAGAGAAGCAGTCACTGACTGCTGCAGTTTTCCTTGCACGAGTTAATTTGTCTGTTGTAGAATTTCATGTAAATGGAAACAGAGAGCGTGTAATCCTTTATCAAAGATTTCTTGCTGTCAGTCTGGCTTTCTATTTTTTGATGTTCATCTGTGTTGTGTGTTTTCAGTAGCAGCTTCTTTAGATCATGTTCAGCTATCTCTCAGTCTCTTTGAAGACTGTGGCTGGGCTGCGACTCTCCGCACCCACTAAGGGACATGCATGGATTTCTGCACTTTCTGAGCTTTTTGTTGACATTTTGTGACTCAATGGGTGCCTGAAGATAGGAGTTATTTAATCAATCAATAAGCATTTAGCCACGACTTTTCTAACACAGACGGTGCCTGAATGTTTAACTTACCAAAGAACCTGATAGAGACACATGGTTTTCGGAAGCCAGCCTGCAGTGTCTTCAGAGTCCCGGGATCCGCCCCTTTGCGACTCGGCATCTGCTGCCATCTTGCAGTAAGAGCTGGTGAGGGAGTGAACTGCTGCCCTGGCTGGGTTCCAGCAGGGTTGTGCGGGCGCCAGCCTCAGGCTCTGTCTCTGGCAGGTGGAAATGCTTATCCTCTATATTTGAAAGCGGTATGCCTCACATTCCCCCGATTGATTTATTAAGGCACAGCAGAGGTCAGCAAAGACATGCAGGTGCGGCATGGATAGTGTTGTAGCTGGTTACGACCTGGATTGCAGAAGCAGCATGTATTTCTTTGCAGTCAGGAAAGTGCAACGGAACAAACGGGGGTTAGCACTGTCAGGTCTGACCCGCAGCAGTGACCTGCCTGAAGTGCTGTCCACAGCAGAGCCTCTGACTCCTACTGGTGATTGTGATGGAGGGTAAGACACCCTAGAGCAGGCCTCTGGGGGAGAAAAGACATTGACTTGGCTTCCCATGGAACAAGCCTTTAGGGGTCTGGTCCCATCACCATTTCTGCTCAGACAGCACCAAGTTCCTGTCAGTTCCAGAGGGGGATGTGCTCTGAATGGAAATGAGCTTCTCTCATCTTTAATGCATCCAAGGGTCACCGCCCTTCTGCTGCAGCCTGAAGTCTATACAGTCCTGCGGCACATCAGTGCATCACGTTCAGAATGCAGGGCTTTGAGTTAAATGCCCTTTACATTAAATGGCATGTTTTCTTTTAAGCATTTCCCTAGATAGGAGGGAGAGTCAACTGCGAGTCTAGTTACTAATATGGCTCCAGTTATACAAGTAAATTAAGAAAAGATATCCATAACTTCAACAAGTGTACCTTTAAGATAATATTATGCTCATATTTCTTTTGAAAAAGTTAAAAATATTTGGCAAACATGGTACACTTCAACTCTGGGCTGCTTCCTTTGATCTGTCCTCCTTTTCTCTGTTGCAGAGATTTTAAAGGTGATCTTAAGGAAATCTATTTACAAAGAAAGAGAGAGTAAGGGAGAGAATGGTGGGAAGGATGACGAGGAGTGTAAGCCCAGGAAATCGGAAGTCAGGGTGTGGTTGCTACAGTTTGGGGCCTGAGCTACGTTTTGGCTTAGGAACTTCTGAAAAAGGTTATCCTACAAATAGGTGTGAGGCTCTATCTGAAAGGTAGTTACATCCTTATGTCACTGGCCATGTATCATTTTTACTGGGAAACTCCATTTCATTTTATATTGAAATGTTTAGGGAAACTGTTTTATTTTATTTTATTTTATTTTTTTTTGAGACAAGGTTTCTCTGTGTAGTCCTGGCTGTCCTGGAACTCACTCTGTAGACCAGGCTGGCCTTGAACTCAGAAATTCGCCTGCCTCTGCCTCCCAAGTGCTGGGATTAAAGGCGTGCGCCACCACCGCCTGGCGGGAAACTTTTAACAATCATACAGTTCATTGTCTCTGCTAGTTGTCCAAAGAGAACATTCTCAGTTTCTGCCTTATAATATAGATCAGTCCATGTTGATGTCACCCAATCAGGAAATGTTTACGTCACACCTGTTAGATTCGGCTTCCTACAGCATGCTTATCAAATTTCACAAAGTCAGAGAAGATGCAAACTCAGATGAACAGATCGGTGCTTGATATGGAGGCACACACAGCTTGGGCATGATGTAGCTTTGTGATTTCAAACGACTGTTTCCTCTGAATAGCCTGCTCATAGAGATTTTGACCTCATTAAATAGTAGATAGTAAGTGCCTGTCACTTGGTGGGTATCCCTTCTGTGTTTATTCATTTCCTTCATCTCTCCTTGGATTGACGTATGCACTCCAGTACTGATGCCCTTGATGTATCTACTTGATGGTGAGGGAGATGGAGACCCACCTGCTGTTCTGAGGTAGGACTGCATGGCTGTAGGGAGGATAATTTGGCTCTCAGGACCATGGACAGAAGCCTACCCTTCCCTTTGGCCTGTAAGAATTTCAGCCAATTACTGTGTGTGAACACACACACCAAAACAGAAAAACAAATAAAAAACCCTAAACACCAATACAGAAATTGCTGTGCCAAAGTATTTCAGAATAAGTAACAGAAAAGCTATAGTCACCAGGTGACCACCTGAAGGGTACAGAGACTATTGTCACTGAATCTACTGATCTATTTTTAGTGGTCCTAAAACAATTGTACATTGTTATTGTGTAACTGTAATGCAAATATATTTTGCTTTCAACTGACTGACCTGGAACAGTTATTTGAAGGAATAGAGAGATGCTAAAGATAATTAAAATAGTGTGAATTTTGTCACCAACTCATATTTGTCTTTATTTTTCATTTTATGTATCTATAAATTGTGACTTATTGGGAACTCTCAATTCCATGTTTGTCCTATGATTATAGGAAAATAAGTAGAGATGATAAGACACATAGACTTTATTGAAAGAAAGAAGATACACACATGCACACATACAAAGAGATCAGTGACAAGGACACACAAAGAAACAGACAGACAGGCACTCAGAGAGAGACAGAAGCAAAGACAGGGAGGAAGGAGTAGACCAAATGACCCACTACAGAAATCACCAAGGCAGAAATACTTATGGACAGGGGAAATGAAAGTCAAGCTGTTCCTTTTAAAAGTGTCTCACTCTAACTTGGCTCAGGCACACCAAGCAAATGTCACTTGGACTCTCAGAGCAAATGCTGACAAGAGGACTGGGAAGGGAGGATGACTGAGCAGAATATTTAAAAAGAGACAGGGACCTAGCAGAGGAGAACACAGAGCAGGGTAATGAAAGGGTGGGTCACAAAATAGATTCAGGATGCCCCTCCATCTCCAGGCAGGTCTGAAGTGAAGCAGTTATAACCAGTGCCTATTGACAGATGCTATTTAAAAAAAAGAGTAGAGCCGCACTCATTCATGAATACTGGGACCGTCCCTTTCCTCTGCTTGTTCTTGGTCAGGATTAGCAAGGGAAAGGGTCCTGGATGCTTGTATTCAGGCCCAAGTACTTGCCTCCTCTCCCTGCTGCCTACTGGACTACAGAAGATGCCCCGTAGTTTATCTTCTCTGCAGCATCTCCTGGCCCCTGCAGCACCAGATGCACCACTCCCTTGTGGGCAGTCTGCTCTGCAGCCAAAGGCATTATCAAGGAGCCCTGCCCCTCAAAAGAAATCTCTCTCTCTCTCTCTCTCTCTCTCTCTCTCTCTCTCTCACACACACACACACACACACACACACACACACACACACACACACGAGCGCTTAAGAATGACCTGTAACTCTGGGGAAAGGCACTGACAGAATGGAAGTAAACCACACCCAACAGACCCTTTACAAAAGATTGTGAAATAATACAAGTTACATGGAGCGAGCTTGGGGAAAACAATTACAACTCTTCATTTATATGAGTAATGGAAAGGAAGAAAAGCTATGGCTTATTCAAGACCTTCTTTCTCTGTCCCCCCCCAACCCTTCCAGTCCTATTGATCAGCGATGGATGAGAAAATAAAGATACAGGCTACAGAGAGCCATCTGAACAAACACTTGGCTCTCTGTATGCCGGCCACACTCAGGCAACCTGGTGATTAGGTTTGAAAGCTTAGATTGTGTAAACATGGGTGGGCTTCTAATGTGGCTTAGACTTAAAAAGCCACCATCAACCTTACAGAAGTCCTCTGCTTCAGCCCATTTCTCTTCTTTGATGGGGCGAGTTATCAGAATCACAGTATGTGTAACATGAGAAAGAAATATGCAGAATAAACCTCCCTTCGTCCTCTTTTCGGTCTCCAGAGGCGACCGAAAATTTCACTATTTTTTTTACTTGAAAAACGGTAACCTCCCACCGTGCCATTTAAAGGAATCAGTAAGTGATATGTTGAACAAATTAAACAAAACGCCAAACGCTTGCTTAAAGGTTTTAGTTATTTCTCTGCAGTATCTCTTCGGAACTGCAGGTACTCACAACGTGAGTATGAAAATGTTGCACCCACGTGCATTTGTCGTGCCCACTCTGGGACCTGTGTGTTTCGCGAATGAAGCCCATAGGTTCCTAAGTGTTTCTATTATCGGTGAATTTCAGCAGGCTCCAAGCTGCGTTCTCTTCCTGAAGACCACACCCAGAGCGGGTAGCCCTTTGCAGTAGTTTCTCTCTCTCTCTCTCTCTCTCTCTCTCTTTCCATCTACCTTCATGGCTTGTCAAAACCATCAGGTTGGGGTACCACACAGGTGTTAAAAAGAGGGGAAGAGGCTTTTGATGCGAGGGAGGTATGAATGGCTCAGTGAGGATACAGGCACCCTGTAGTTCTCCCTAGGCAGAGCGCATCCGTCCGTCCTTGCAAATTTTTTCCTGGCTAGTTCCAACCCCTCCTAAGCACTCCAGACTTCATTTCTCACAAAGAAAGGGGAAATTCTATAAAAGGTGTCAGACAAATTAGCTGCTGTAAAGGGTTTAAAATGTCAAAATGAACACCCGCCGCCCTGCGTCTCCAAGGGTGTGTAGTGGTGCAAGTTCCCTATGTATTGAGATGCAGAGTGATACGGAAAGAATAGAAATACAAATAAAAGTAGGCAGAAGAAAGGGGGGAGAATTTAAGAAAAAGTCAGAAAATAGCTACAAATACCTGCAAAACTTTTCCCGCAGTAATGCCGCAAGAGCAAAACCTTAAGCTATTGTCAGTAAACCAAACATGCTGCTTAAACACGAATCAGGGTGCTTGAGAGGGTCCCTGAGGCAGAAAGGGAAAGCTGGGGGTGGGCTGGGGTGGGGTGAGGTTGTCTTTGTGACATTGGATGTTAAAAGTTGATGTGTCAGTGGAGATCGAGTACCTTTTTATTTGGAATATTTAAGAGTCCTAGTGATGTGGGCTTTAGGTATTAATAGGTAGGATGGGACGGGGGAGTAGGAAAGGAAAGGAGTGAGCAGGGAAGTTATGGGGGTTTCAGAGAAAGTAGGGGGTCTCAGTTAAAGCGGCCAGGCTGGAGCTGCAACTCGCTAGCCTCCCGTCGCTCGCCCCCGCCTTTGCTTTTGCGCAGAATCCTCCCCTTGGCTGCAGCAGCGCGCTGCCCCCACTGGCCTGCGCACGGCGATCGATCACAGTCTGCGTCAGAGTCCCGGCGTATAAATAGAGGTGGCAGGACCGCGCCAAGCCGCACACAGCCATCCATCCTCCCCTTTCCCTCTTCTCCCCCGTTCTTCTCTCTAGGTCCCCCATCTCCGCCCCGGGCCTGAGGGGCGCACCGGCCGCCACCATGAGTTCGTTCGGCTACGACCCGTACTTTTCGACCTCCTACAAGCGGCGCTACGTGGAGACGCCCCGGGTGCACATCTCCAGCGTGCGCAGCGGCTACAGCACGGCGCGCTCCGCGTACTCCAGCTACTCCGCGCCGGTCTCCTCCTCGCTGTCCGTGCGCCGCAGCTACTCGTCCAGCTCCGGCTCTTTGATGCCCAGCCTGGAGAACCTCGATCTGAGCCAGGTAGCCGCCATCAGCAACGACCTCAAGTCTATCCGCACACAGGAGAAGGCACAGCTGCAGGACCTCAACGATCGCTTCGCCAGCTTCATCGAGCGCGTGCACGAGCTGGAACAGCAGAACAAGGTCCTGGAAGCCGAGCTGTTGGTGCTGCGCCAGAAACACTCTGAGCCTTCCCGCTTCCGCGCCCTGTACGAGCAGGAGATCCGCGATCTGCGGCTGGCAGCGGAAGACGCCACTAACGAGAAGCAGGCGCTGCAGGGCGAGCGCGAGGGGCTGGAGGAGACTCTTCGCAACCTGCAGGCTCGCTATGAGGAAGAGGTGCTGAGCCGCGAGGACGCCGAGGGCCGGCTGATGGAAGCGCGCAAAGGCGCCGATGAGGCCGCGCTCGCCCGCGCCGAGCTGGAGAAGCGCATCGACAGCCTGATGGACGAGATAGCTTTCCTGAAGAAGGTGCACGAGGAAGAGATCGCCGAGCTGCAGGCTCAGATCCAGTATGCTCAGATCTCCGTGGAGATGGACGTGTCCTCCAAGCCCGACCTCTCCGCCGCTCTCAAGGACATCCGCGCTCAGTACGAGAAGCTGGCCGCCAAGAACATGCAGAACGCCGAAGAGTGGTTCAAGAGCCGCTTCACCGTGCTAACCGAGAGCGCCGCCAAGAACACCGACGCTGTGCGCGCTGCCAAGGACGAGGTGTCCGAAAGTCGCCGCCTGCTCAAGGCTAAGACCCTGGAGATCGAAGCCTGCCGGGGTATGAACGAAGCTCTGGAGAAGCAGCTGCAGGAGCTGGAGGACAAGCAGAATGCAGACATCAGCGCCATGCAGGTATGGCACGGTTTAAGTTCAGTCGGGGCGGGGTGGGGGGTGGGGGGTGCGAGGTCAGGGTGTACTCAGAGAGTGAACGCTAGGGGGTCCTAGAGTACAGAACAGCTTATCCTAGGGCTTGGCTTCCGAGAGGTTGTGGAAAGGATGGGGCATTTGGAGGGGGCGGGGCGCGACTGCTGCCTGGGAATTGCTTGTTCTGGTTGAATCAGGGTTGTAAGGGGTGAGTTGGGAGGATGAGGCGGAGGGGAGTTGGAGTTGGGCGTTGCCACCAGTCTAATGCCTTCTCTCTACTGACAACCCTTAACTCCCAAGTTACTCTCAGTACTTCCTGGATCTCCTGGTTAATAAATATGGCTGCTAGCTCTCACTAGTTTTGGGCCACCCAGCCTTGGGATAGTTTTGTTTTTAACCGGGACACAAGAATACAGTCACAATATTTTAGCAATTAATCACTGCAATCCATTTTTTAAAAATAAGTTCTTCATCTTGGAGGAGGAAGCATTTTAGACAGACAGCTACACAAATATATATAATTTTATTTTTACTTATATATTTATTTAGACAAACACACACACACACACACACACACACACACACACACACATATTCCCCTCCCCAAATGCGACCTGGCTAAAAGAAGTGTGACAAGGGTGGTTAATAATAATAATAATAATAATAATAATAATAATAATAATAATGATAATATCATCAATTTGGTAGTTTTAAAAGACAGCTTACCATAATCAATTGAGAACAATTTCCAAAATTGTTTACATCAGTCTATTCCCCTCCTCTTCCTCTTTTTCTTCTCTTGCTTCACTAGACTGGGCATTTTAGGCTAACTCCTACCCCTACCCCCCCACCTCACCCCATTATTTTAAGGGAGATTTCTTGAAGGTGTACACTTTGGAGTTAACTGAGGCCAGGCCTTAGCATGGATACTACAGTAAAACAAATGCAGTAGAGATCTGTGTTTTGAATTTGTTAAAACAATCTTCTGACAGGACACAATCAACAAACTGGAGAATGAGCTGAGAAGCACGAAGAGCGAGATGGCCAGGTACCTGAAGGAGTACCAGGACCTCCTCAATGTCAAGATGGCCTTGGACATCGAGATTGCAGCTTACAGGTAACATCAGGGTGGTGTGGGCAGAGGGCATGGCGGCAGCAGATGACCCAGTCAGGGCAGAGTTATAGTGAATCCAAGTGCTCTAGAAGAGTCCTACTTTGGTCTTCCTCCAAGAGGGTACAAATGTGTAGGGAATTAACCCTGAAGTAACATAAGCCCTGTTCTTAGCATTCATATTTTAAACCTAATAGGGATGCATAGAAGGTCTTTTTGGGTGGGGTCTCTCGTGAGCTCCTTATTAAATTTTGATTATGCCTAACGCTGTTTGTTCTTGTATTTGCCTTTGAGGTTTGTTGTGGAGGAAAGTGATGAATGTGGGTTTAGAGCAATGAACACATCCAGCCTTGCTCTAACTGCACTCTTCATTCTCTCTCCACCAGAAAACTCCTGGAAGGCGAAGAGACCAGGCTCAGTTTCACCAGCGTGGGTAGCATAACCAGCGGCTACTCCCAGAGCTCGCAGGTCTTTGGCCGTTCTGCTTACAGTGGCTTGCAGAGCAGCTCCTACTTGATGTCTGCTCGCTCCTTCCCAGCCTACTATACCAGCCACGTCCAGGAAGAGCAGACAGAGGTCGAGGAGACCATTGAGGCGACGAAAGCTGAGGAGGCCAAGGATGAGCCCCCCTCTGAAGGAGAAGCAGAAGAGGAGGAGAAGGAGAAAGAGGAGGGAGAGGAAGAGGAAGGCGCTGAGGAGGAAGAAGGTATGCAAAGCATAAAAAAAAATCTTTCAGAATCTCTATTGCAAACTGGCTGTGAATTTTTATTGGGAGATCCATGACTTATGCAGGCCTCGGTTACTTAAATTCTATGTGAGTTTTGCAGTCATAAACAATACACACATAATGAAAACACACACGTTTAAGTGAGCACAGATGGTAAATTGTAAAAGGTTCGTATACACTCATTTAACACAATGGTTTGGTACCCAAAGGAACATTCAATGTCGGCCAAAAGATGAAGAGTTGATTGTGCCCTAAAGAGCATCAGTGCCAGACATGTGAAAATATTGAGGGCAGGTCTTGGAGAGGAGATGAGCTTCCAGCACCTGGAAGCAACCTCCTTCTGTAACATGTCCTTCAGGAGAGTGGGGCCAAGAGGTTTTTAGACACAGTCTGACAATAGTAGCCCACAAAGCCTCAGTAGAAATGGTATGCCTAGTCCTAACCTGGAGTTTGTATTTTCTTCTCATGTTCAAGCTGCCAAGGATGAGTCTGAAGACACAAAAGAAGAAGAAGAAGGTGGTGAGGGTGAGGAGGAAGACACCAAAGAATCAGAAGAGGAAGAGAAGAAAGAGGAGAGTGCTGGAGAGGAGCAGGTGGCTAAGAAGAAAGATTGAGCCCCGTTCCCAACTAATCCAGGAAAAAAAAATCTTCCCCACATCAGGTCAACCTCATCACCAACCAACCAGTTGAGTTCGAGATCCTATATGAATTAAGAAGTCAATATATGTATAATTCTGAGATGACTTAGGTTGGACATTCAATGTTGTGCTATGAATTTCCTCCTTTCGCAGAGTATCTGTTTGCAGAGCGGCTTTCTGGCTTGCTGCCAGCCTGTGCATGGTCCATGCTTATGAGTTCAGGATCTATGGCAATGTGAATCACAGATGTTTACAATAATAATAATAATAAAAAAACCACACACACAACACGAATAAATGAATTCACTGATGTTCATGTGCAACCTCATGGGAAAAAAAATACTCATTTGAATTTTCAGTGGTTAGAAATTAAAGACCTTGAGTTATGTGCAATAAATAGTAAATAAAGTTACACTGAATGACATATATTTTGCTGTGGTTTTTACTTAATTAAAGTATCTTAAACAAGGCACCAACATAAACCATATATAAGTGGATGACTGCCCTCCAGTTTTTTGTAAAGTGAAAAAATTGTAGCGAGTGCAGTAGGTAATTGGACATTCTGAGGGATAGACAAATAGGTCAAGACTAGAAAAATATCCCAAAATTTACTGACAATAAGTATGAATGAGACCATTCATAAATAAGAGTGCAATTCAGCATGCAAAACACAATGCTAGCTGGAGGGATGGCTTTCTAAAAGACAGTTTTGAAATTATGATGGACTATTATATAGTAGTGCAACCTCGATAGACTATGAATTCCACCCAGTTGTCACTATGGCTACATTTTTAATATATTCTTGAATATCATGGGCATAATTTGAAACCTGAGCCCATGATACAATTAGGAGGAATGTTGTGTGGGGGCGGGGAGTAAGATTATCAGAGGTTATCTGCCACTGCAAACATGTTGCCTGGAATCCTGAGCTCATGAATGGTGTGTTGTCTGCTTAATTCTACTGCCTCACATAATTGCCTTTGATGCTATACATTTTGAAACCCTTTAAAGGTCACATAAGCAGATAATGGAATTACATTACTGTCACTTCTTGGGGGAGAGAATAAATTTGCGTGCTGCATTGGTATTGCTCTGCATGTCTTAATTGGTAACTATTTGGATTTCAATGCCTGGTTGGACACTACATCATTTTTTCCCCATCCATCCACATCCATGGTAAAGCCACGGCAAAGCTTGCACTTGTGTTTGGTGTGGAATATAGATGACGTCTTTGCCTATCTACAGCTCTGGTGTACTTCTGCAGCTGTGATGTTCTTAGGAAACTGCTTGGTTTGTTGATTTCTTCACTACCTGCTTTCTAGATGACCTTTAGACTTAGGAATCTTACCTAAAACCAAAGTGCTCTGCATTTGAAGTTACACGGTCTCTTTGCTTCAATTACCTCTACTTGAATATGTGTTACTACACAAAAGGCAAAGCATTTCTTTATCATGATGTGAGTTTGAACTACGAAGGCTCTTGGCATTCCTTTGTAGATAGGAAGCTCCTTGTCTGCAAGCTTTTCACACGCGTCAGTCATGAGTGGATACAAACATCTGGTTGGTTTATGAAATACTTGATTGAAGAACACAGCTCCATATTCAATCCTGTGTGCCATAATAAAATATTGAAAAAATCTAAATTCAGTGAGTGAGTAGTCTTTTTTAAAAAATCACTCCTTTAACTTAAATCACTGGCCAGTCTTTTTTTCCCCCTGACTCCACACAAACACAGGCTGTGGCTCTCACTCTTCATCCCCTGTCTCAGTGGCCTTCCTCCCCAGTCACACAAAGTAAGACTATCCAAGGTTATCTTTAAAAAGTACAAACTATACACTACTTCATGGCATACTCTTGTTTTTTTCTCCTCTCCCAATCCCATTGATCTGTTGTAGAACCCCTATCTGGAGTGAGTAGACATGAGTGTTGCATGTCTCCAGGAAATGTTTTGTCACACAACTGACAAGACCTCATTCTTACCCATTTCACTGTACCCACTCTGTATGAATTTCTCTGCCCCTCACTTTAGGTGCTCTAACCTCCTTGATCTTTTGATCCCATCCTCAACCCTGCCTGACAACTTATGCTCACAATTCAGTTATAGGTTAATTAGTGACCTTGTCTAAGTACAGGGTAGCTGTCTTCAGACACACCAGAAGAGGGCGTCAGATCTCATTATGGATGGTTGTGAGCTACCATGTGGTTACTGGGATTTGAACTCAGGACCTTCAGAAGAGCAGTCAGTGCTCTTAACCACTGAGCCATCTTTTCAGCCCCCATGTGACCTTGTCTTAGGAAGCCTTTCTGACTTCTTCAGTCGGTCAAATGTCTCTGTTAAATGTGCTCATAAAGCTTTGCAGACATCTCACACTTGACTTTGATATTTGTTTTGTAATCATTGGATAATTTTCTGTCCAACCCTGACACCATGATCTTCAGGCAGAATCTGAGTTTTGCTGGTCACTTTTCTTTCTTTTTTTTTTTTTTTTTTTTTTTTTTTTTTTTTTTTTTTTTTTTTTTTTTTTAAGATTCATTTATTTTACTTTACACACCTGAGTGCTTTGCCTTCATGTATATGCGTGCCCTCTTCATATCTGGATCTCCCAGAGGCCAGAATAGGCATCTGATCCCCTAGAACTGGAGCTACAGAGGGTTGTGCATCTATTTGGGTGGGTGCTGGGAACTGAACGTGGCTCCTCTACAAGAGCAGCAAAAGCTCTTAACATCTGGGTCATCTTTTCAACTCTGTTTACTACTTTTTTTTTTTTTAAATTTAATTAGTGTACATTCATTGCATGAAGTTTTATTAATATATTTTATACATGTTTCTCATTTAGATTATGTATATATTCATTCTATAAGTTCTGTTACTCTAGAGAACCCTGGCTAACATAAGTAGCACACCCAGGGTGACAATATTTAATTTTATAAATATATACATTTTCTTTACCTGGTACTTTCCAACTTCTGGTTATTATGATCAAAATCCATCAATAAAAATGATTGAGCAAGTGTCTCTGTGATTAAGCATCCTTTGGGAACACACCCAAGAGTGCGATAGCTGGATTTTGAGTTAGATTGATTCCCATCTTTCAGAGGAACTGCCACCCTGATTTCCATAGTGGCTGTACAAATCTGCACTCCCACCAGCAATAGAAGAATGTTTTCACTTCCTTTACTTCATATCCTCACCAGCATGAGCAGTCATTTGTTTTACTGATCTTACCCATTTTGACAGGTGTAAGATGAGATCTCAAAGTAGTTTCGATTGCCGTTTTTTTTTTTTTTGGTTGACTAAGGATGGTGAAATCTCTTTACATGTTTTTCAGCCATCTGAGGTTCCTGGTTTGAGAATTCTGTTCAGATCTGCACCCCATCTTGTATTTGGGTTACTTGTTTTTTGTTATCTAGTTTTTGAGTTTTTTATTTATTTTAGATATTATCCCTATATCAGATGTATGACTGGTAAAGACCTTTCCCATTCTGTAGGCTGCTGCTTTGTCCTCTGCTGTAGAGAAGCTTCTCGGCTTCACGATGTCCATTTTTTAATTGCTGATCTTAGTATCTGAACTAATAGTGTTCTGTTCAGAACATCTTCTGTAGCAATGAGTTTAAGGCTATTTCCCTTCTCTCTTCTGTCAGGTTCAGTGTATCTGGTTTTATGTCAAGGTTTTATGTCAATCTATATATATTCATAGATTTCTCTGTTTCTTTTTATAATGATCATTGTTTTATTTTTTATTTTTTAATATGTATAGAAAATAAATGTAACAAACCAAATACATGGTCAAAAAATACAAGAATCATATGATTGTCTCAATAGAAGCAAAAAAAAAAAAAGTCTTTGATAAGATTCCACATGTCTTCTTAATAAAATCCCTAGAGTAAGTAGGACTGTAGGAAACATATTCCAACATAATAAAGTTATGTATGACAAACCCATGGCCAATATCATTCTAAATGAATAAATACATTAATAAGTCCCATTGAAATAAGGAATGGAAGAAGACTGCCCACGATTCCTACTGCTCATCCATAATGTGATTGAAGCATTAGTTGGAGCAATAAGGCAAGAGAAGGGATACAAATGAGAAAATATTAAGTCAGATTATTTTCAATTGAAGATTATATTATACCCAATGTTCACAAAATTTGACTAGAAAAATTGTAGAAATTATCAATAATTTCAGCAAAGAGTTATGATATATAGTTGACTTTAAAAATTGGCCAATCTTAATACACATGAATAACAAGCATGCTGAGAGAGATCATGGACACGCTCCTCTTCCCAGGTTCTCAAATAAAATAAAATACTTAGAGTATACATAACAAAAGAAGTAAAAAACCTCTACAAGGAAAACTTTAAATGTGTGAAGAAAGAGATTAAGAAACATACTAGAATTTGAAGACCTCTCAAGTGTATAGCTTGGTAGAATTGACATTGTGAAAAAGACCTTCCTACCAAACAGTTTACTGATTCAATGAAATCATGATCAACATCCTCATCTCATTCTTTACATAAATAAAAAGAAAATCCTCAAATTGCTATGGAACAACAAAAGACCTAGAATAGCCAATTAGTCCTAGATAAGTGTTTGTTTCTATGAAATCTGCTCATTTTAAGTGCTAACTGCATCTGTCTGAGACCCTAACTTTTATATATCAGTTTCTATTGTATCATTGATTTTTAAGTCAGTCGTACTTTCAATCCTCCATTGTACCCATTTGTCCTCTTCTTCTACAGTTAGGAACCTCAGAACTCACTCTTAAATTCCTTGAGTCTTAATGTATTCAACCATAGAATGGGTATTGGTTGTATATGATTGTCTTAGAAAGGGTAAAGGAATTGGAGGAGAAACAAATGCAATCTTTATTAGTGCTTTGAAAATCTGGTGTAATTTGATAACTATAAATTGTTATATGATGTTGCTATTTGGTTTTATTATCTAGATTTTCAACATCTGACAAAGAAGCTCCAATGTGTTTACTTCAGTCAGTTCCAGGGTACATACCGTAGATATTCCAAATTAGTTAGGAGAGCATGGGTAACATGAAGACTGCTCTCATTCCATCCCAGAACTGCAAAAATCTTGAAGGACATTATATACTAAGGTTCCCAAAATTATTTGAGACCTGGAATGTTTTGACTAGAATCTGCTGCACCTAAGTGCAGATTGATATCGTCTTTTCCACTTGAACACCATTTGGGGAGGGGTCATTTGATATATTGACGTGAATAGTCTGGAGTATTTGGCTCTGTTTTCCTTTCTTCAGGTTGCCTATGTTACTGGTACTGCGTTCATGTGGCTCCCATCCTTCCTGGCTTCTTCTTAAACATATTTATTTGTTATAACAATGCATCTCTTACTAAATCAAAGTTTCTTCTCATGTAAATCATAGTTGTGTGTGTTATTTTAGATGAATGTCTAGTTTGATATTAGAATGGATACTCTAGCTTGTTTCTTGGGACCATTTGCTTGGAAAATTGTTTTCCAACCTTTTACTCTGAGGTAGTGTCTGTCTTTGTCACTGAGGTACATTTCCTGTATACAGCAAAATGCTGGATCCTGTTTACATATCCAGTCTGTTAGTCTATGTATTTTTATTGGGCAGTTGAGTCCATTGATGTTAAGAGATATTAAGGAAAAGTAATTGTTATTTTCTGTTATTTTTTGTTGTTGTTGTTAGAGGTGGAATTATGTGTGGCTATCTTCTTTTGGGTTTGTTGAAAGATTACTTTCTTGCTTTTTCTAAGGTGTAGTTTCCCTCCTTGTGTTGATGTTTTCCATCTATTATCCTTTGTAAGGCTGGATTTATGGAAAGATATTGTGTAAATTTGGTTTTGTCATGGAATATCTTGGTTTCTTTATCTATGGTAATTGAGAGTTTTGCTGGGTGTGGTAGCCTGGGCTGGCATCTGTGTTCTCTTGTGTTCTGTATGATATCTGCTCAGGATCTTCTAGTTTTCATAGTCTCTTGTGAAAAGTCTGGTATAATTCTGATAGATATGCCTTTATATTACTTGACCTTTTTCCATTACTGCTTTTAATATTCTTTCTTTGTTTACTGGATTTGGTGTTTTATTATGTGGTGGGAGGAATTTCTTTTCTGGTCCAAACTATTTGGAGTTCTGTAGGCTTCTTGTATGTTCATGTGCATCTCTTTAGGTTAGTGAAGTTTTCTTCTATAATTTTGTTGAAGATATTTACTGGTCCTTTAAGTTGGGAATCGTCACTCTCTTCTATACCTACTATCCTTAGGTTTGGACTTCTCATTGTGTCCTGAATTTCTTGGATGTTTTGGGTTAGGAACTTTTTCCATTTTGCATTTTCTTTGACTTTTGTGTCAATGTTTTCTATGGTATCTTCTGCCCCTGAAATTCTCTCTTCAGTCTCTTGTATTCTGTTGGTGATACTCGCATCTATGGCTCCTGATCTCTTTCCTAGGTTTTCTATCTCCAACATTTTCTCCCTTTGTGATTTCTTTATTGGTCCTATTTCCATTTTTAGATTTTGGATGGCTTTGTTCATTTCCTTCACCTGTTTGATTGTGTTTTCCTGTAATTCTTTAAGGGATTTTTGTGTTTCCTCTTTAAGGACTTCTAGCTCTTTACCTGTGTTCTCCTGTATTTCCTTAAGGGAGTTATTTATGTCCTTCTTAAAGTCCTCTATCATTATCATGAGAAGTGATTTTAGATCTGAATCTTGCTTTTCCTGTGTAATGGCGTATCCAGGACTTCCTGTGTTGAGAGGACTGAGTTCTGATGCCAAGTAACCTTGGTTTCTGTTGCTTATGTTCTTACGCTTGCCTCCCACCATCTGGTTATCTCTAGTGCTACCTGCCCTGTATCTGACTAGAGCCTGTTCTTTCTGTGATCCTGGTTGTGTCAGAATTCCTCAGAGCTCAGCTGTCTCTGTGATCCTGTGATTCTGGGATCTTGTGATTCTGGGATCCTGGGTGTGTCAGTGCTCCTGGGAGTAAAGCTGCCTCTGGGATCCTGAGATCCTCGTGTGACCAAGCTCCTGTGATCCTGTGATCCTATGATTCTGGGCATGTTAGAGTGCTTGGGAGTGGAACTTCCTGTGGGTGTTGTGGGACTGGCTGCAGAGTTCATGCTCAAGGTCTGCTCAGGGCTCCAGCCTAGACCAGAAAAAACCTGTGCCACTGGTCGGGCAGGGTTCCTGTGTCCCTGGATCCCACTGATTCCAGTTACTCCAGGTGGTGTTGGGATAGATGTTGTGTCCTCCTTACCTCTGACCCTATGATCCTGGCTGTGTTAGAGCAGCTTCCTCTGGGTGTTGTGGGACTGGCTGCAGAGTTCATGCTCAGGTTCTGCTTAGGACTCTGGCCTGTCAAGGTCTTTGATCCACTTATGGCTGAGTCTTGTGCAGGGCGGTAAGCATGAACCCATTTGTACTCTTCCATGCCCAGCCATCCAGTTTGACCAGCACCATTTGTTGAAGATGCTTTCTTTTTAGTAGTGTGTGTCTCCCGGCTCTTTTTTAAAATAAAAAAATCAGGCATTCATAGGTATGTAGAATTATGTCTGGGTCTTCAGGTTGATTCCCTTGATCAACATATCTAGTTTTGTGCAAATACCATGCTGTTTTTTATGATTATAGCACTGTACGGCAATTTGAGGTTGGGGATGCTGATACCTCCAGCAGGGTTTTTGTTATTCAGGGTAGTTTTAGAGATCTTGCTTTTTTGTTTGTTTGTTTCTTTGTTTTTCTACATGAGGCTGAAAATTGTCCTTTGGAAATCTGAAGAATTGTGCTGAAGTATTGATAGGCATTGCATTGAATGTGTAGATTGCCTTTAGTAGGAAGGCCATTTTAAAAAACTTTATTAATCCTACTCATCCAATAGCCTGGGAGAACTTTTCATGTCCCAGTATTGTGGAGATTTGAATAGGTTTGACCTCCATAGATTCAGGTGTTTGAATGCTTGGTCCACAGGGAGTGGCAGCATTAGGAGGTGTGGTATTTTTGGAGTCGGTGTGGCCTTCTTGGGGGAAGAATGTCATTAAGAGGCTGGGCTTTGAGGTCTCCTTTGCTGCCCCTTGTGGAATTCCAGTCTCCTCCTGGCTGTTGTTCTGTTTCTATGACTTTGTAAGCTTTCTGTTTCTAATTTTTTTCAGATGTTGTTGACATCCAGCCTTAATCTATAGTCATCTGATAGGATGCAGTGTGTTATTTCAAAATTGTTTTGTACCTGTGGAGACCTGCTTTGTGGTGAAGTATAGGGTGAATTTTACAGAAAGTTCCATGAGGACAGAGAAGGAAGTATATTCTTTTTGTGTTTGGAGAAATGTTCTGTAAATATTCATTAGGTCCTTTTTGGTTTATAACATTTATTAACTCCAGATTTTCTCTATTTAGCTTTTGTCTGGATGACCTGTCTATTGGCAAGAGCTTGGTATTGAAATCTCCCACAATCAGTGTCAGGTTCAATATGTGACTTAAAGTGTAGTAGTGTTTCTTTTATGAACTTGAGTGCCCTTTTGTTTGATGTGTAGATGTTAACAATTACAATGTTCTCTTGGTGGATTTTTTCTTTGATAAATATGTATATGCCCTTCTATTTCTTTACTTTAGTTTTGGTTTCAAGTCATACTTGTTAGATATTAAAATGGCTACACCAGTTTGCTTTTTAGGTCAATTTGCTTGGACTATCTTTTTCCATTTTTTTTTTTTTACCATGATGTGAGTTCTCTCCTTGATGTTAATGTATAATTTTTGAATGCAGTAGAAGGATGGGTTCTGGTTTTGCCTTCTCTTAGTCTGTGCCTTTTTATTGGGGAATTGAGACCAATGATGTAGAGAGTTATCAATAAGCAATGTTTGTTGATTCCTTATATTTGTTGTAGTGTTATGTGTGTGTATGTCTCCTCTCTTCTGATTTGCTGGTCTAGGATTATTTATTCCTGTGTTTTCTTGGATTTGTTATTCTTTTTAAGTTGGAGTTTTCCTTCTAATACATTCTGCAGGGCTGGATTTGTAGGTAGATATTGCTTAAATTTGGTTTGGTTATGGAATGTCTTATTTTCCTCATCTGTGGCAATTGAAAGTTTTTCTAGGAACAGTACCTGGTCTCCGAGTCTGTAGTAGATCTATCCAGACCCTTCTGGCTTTCAGAGTCCCCAATGAGACACTGGGTGCAATTTTAATAGTAAGACCTTATATGCCACTTGGTCTTTTTTCCTTGCAGTTTTTTAATATTCTTTGTTTGACCTGTACATTTTGTGTTTTCATTATTAAGTATCAAGGAAAATTTCCTTTCTGGTCTGGCCTACTGGTGTTCCGTGTGCTTCTTAGACCTTGATAGGCATCACTTTTAGGTCAGGAAAATTTCCTTTTATTATTTTGTTGAAAATATTTTCTGTGCCTTTGACCTGGGTTTCTTTTCCTTCCTTTGTTCTTATTGTCCCCAGATTTTGTCTTTTCATAGTGTCCTAGATTTCTTAAGTGTTTTGTGCCTGGTTATTTTTAAGAGCTAAATCTTTATATTTGCATATTTAAGTGGGTTTTGTACTTTACTACATATTGAAAGTTATTTCAGGCATTTTTCCCCCTCAAACTTCCCCCTCCCCTTTTGAAAATAGATTCTTTTCTCACATAATGTCGTGATTACGGTTTCCTCTCCTGTTGTTCCTCCTACTTTCTCCCTACCGCCTCTCCCATCCTTATTTACTCCCTTTCTGACTCTCATTTGAAAAGAACAGGCTTCTAAGAAATAATAATACAATACAACAAAATAAATTATAATAAGATCAAACAAAACCCAGCACATCAGAGTTGGACAAGACAAACAGAAGGAACAGAGCCCAAGAGAAGACATGAGATTCATAGACCCACTCATTCACTCACTCAGGAATATACTACATACTAATCTGGAAGCCATGGTATGTATGCAGAGAACCTGCTGTAGGGCCGTAAAGACCCAGTGCATGCTGCCTCCATCTCTGTGAGCTCATATGAGCTTTGCTCATGTTGATTTACTGGGCCTTATTTTCTTGGTGCCTTCTATCCCTTCTGGCTCTAACACTTGCTCTGCCTTCTTTTCCAAGGGTTTCCGGAGCTCTGAGGGAGAGAGATATGATGGAGAAGTCCCACTTAGGGCTGAGGTTCCAAGGTCCCTAGCACTCCATAATGTCTGGCTGTGGGTCTTTGTATTTGTTCTAGTTTCCTCTAGGAGGAAGTGTCTCTGAGGATGTCTGAACAAGTGCCAAGGATTTTTTGATTTAAAATTTTCTTTGGTTGAGGTATCCATGTCTTCAATGCCCGAGATTCTCTCTTCCATCTCTTCTAGTCTGTTGGTGAGGCTTACCTCGGAGGTTCCTGTTTAAGTTCCTAATATTTTTTACTTCCATGTTTCCCTCAGTTTGGGTTTTATTTATTGATTCTTTTTCTGCCATCAGGTCTTGAACAGTTTTACTCATCATCTTCCACTGATGGTTTGTGTTTTCATAGATTTCTTTAAGGGATTTATTTATTTCCTCTTTAAGGACCTCTATCGGGCTGGTGAGATGGCTCAGCGGGTTAGAGCACCCGACTGCTCTTCCGAAGGTGATGAGTTCAAATCCCAGCAACCACATGGTGTCTTACAACCACCCGTAACAAGATCTGACGCCCTCCTCTGGTGCGTCTGAAGTCAGCTACAGCGTACTTATGAAGAATAATAAGAAATGAATCCTTGGACCGGAGAGACCAACCGGAGCAAGCCAGGCTGTCCGGAGCGAGCGGAGCCTAACGGGGACGGCCGGAGCAAGCGGGGACGCCGGAGCTAGCAGGGCCGGAGCGAGTGGGGCCGAACCAAGCAGAGCCGATCGGAGCGAGCGGGCGGGGCTGGCTGGAACAAGCGGGGGCCGTACGGGGGCAGCCAGGAGCAAGTGGGGCTGGCCGGAGCGAGCAGGGTCGAGCAGAGCGAGCAGGGTTGACCGGAACAAGGGAAAAAAAAAAGGACCTCTATCATGTTCATAAAGGCAGTTTTAAAGTCTTTTCCTTGTGCTTCAGCTATTTTTATAATTCCCAAGGCCTGCTGTGGCAGGATTGCTGGGCCTTAGTGAAGACAAACTGTCCTGGCTGTTAGTGTGTTTTCATATTGATGTCTAGGTAACTGGGTTTGGGAAGATTCTAGATGCTGATCTTGTCTTTATATGGCAGGCATGTCCCCCCTTGGTTTCTCCCTGTGGCTCTTAGGAGGGTGTGGTGGCTGTGTGTTGCTTGGCAGTGAATTCTGGAATCTATCCAGGTGTGGCCACTGGGGAGTTCTCAGGAAAATGTGTTTCTAGATATTGACAGCTGACACTTAAGAATGAGGATGGGTTAGGAGGTAGAGGTGGGAGGATCTACAGGAGAGAGAAAGGCAGGATGTTGCATGAGGACCTGCTTAGTCTACTGGAAAGGGAGCAGAGAGTAGGAGAGGCCACAACAGGTAGTTTGCTACAGAGCTGGGTATGAGACTGGGGGATTGGATTTGGAGGAGAAGAGTAACAGTGAAAATCTGAAGCTTGTCTATTTCACTGGCCTACTTACTTCTCTGGTAAGCTTAACTGGTGGGTTCCTAGGAAACATGTGCTGGGTTGGGGGCTGGGATTGTAAGCCACTTCTTAATGAGAGCAGAAATGCATGGAGATAGAAAGTGGCAAGCAGTTCTCCTTTGATAACAACATAACCTATATCAACGCATATGCTGTATGTCTGAGTCACTCATGGCTGCATAACAAATCATTCCAAGCCTTCACTGGCTACTGTTTTGTGTCATCTCCGACCAAGGCTGCAAGATCTGTTTCAAGGTAATTCAGTGCTGTGGCTGGAAATTTCTTTTTTATCCAGGCTTCTCCCTCTCAGCTGCTTGAGCATCCTTACAACATGTTAGCTGGCCTCCCTCAATGCAAGGCTGCCCCAAACCAAGGCACCACACGCTATGTCTCTTAGGACATAACCTCCAAAGTCAAATCTCACCACCACTGCCACTCTTCTGGTCACCGCTGCCATCACAAGACATTGGGCGCATGATTATTATGTTTTATAGTCAGGACGCTTCCGTTCTGGAGGTTCTGATAGAATTCTAATGTTGGATGTTCTTCTACCCTGTTCTCATAGTTACTCATTCTTATTGGATTACGTGTTCCAGTTTAAGTTCCACAACATGTTACAAAAATTATAAACAGTTTGACAATGAATATACCCACCCGATGGATATCTACATACACGATCTAGTGTTTATTTAAGTATCTGATAGTTGAATCATGTGTTTAAAAGGCAGTATGGGATTGAGGCGATGTCTCAGAGGTTAAGAGCATTTGTTGCTTTGGCAGAGAATCTGGATTTGGTTCCCAGCATCCATATGGTGGTAAACAACCATCCTTAACTCCAGTTCCGGGGTATCTAACAAGCATCTGCAGGTACCAAGTATGCATGTGGCACATATGCATGTATGCATGCATAAATAAATATATACATACATACATATATACATACAGGCAAAACATTCATACTCATAAAATAAATACACCATTAAAAAGGTATTATGTTCATTTTAACCACTCTTGATAAAGATCTCCATATTTCTGGGAGGTTAGTTAGTTTTGTTATTTGTTGCAGGTGTATGTGTGTGGTATGGTTTGTGTGCATGCATGTATATATATTCATGTGTGTGTGGTTGCACACCTGTGTGCAGATGCATGTTCACCTATGTGTGTTTGAAAGCATGGGGTTGGCATGTGGAGCCTTCCTCTATCACTCTCCACTGTATTCATTGAGGCAAGGTCTCTCAACAGAACCCTGGGATGGTTGATATGGGCTAGTCTGGCTATCCAGCTTGGTCTGGGGATCCTGGCTAGGTCTTCTCAGCAGGCTGGAATCACAGGAGGATCAACACTCCTAGGAATTTACTTAGAATCTGAGGATACAAACTCTGGTCCTCACACTTACACAGCCAGTGTTTTACACACCCAGGCATCTCTTTCTCCTGTATATGCACATTTCTCTTCTACAGAGGCTGGCATTATACTCTAAGACCTCTGTGTTCTTGCAATAATTTAGTTGAAATAAAATTACTCTAATTATAGGGGATAATTAGGTGAGCAGGTAATTATAGGAAGTTACAGTAAGCTATGACAGAAACATGATACTGCTTATTATTTCCTTCTGTGCACAGATTTATACCAGTTGACATCTTTAGATTTAAGAAAAAAAATGCTTTAGATTTTAAGCATGAGTTTACATGAGCACCACTAACTTCTACTAAACAAACATAAAATTAATCTATGTTGATTACAAAGGAGATAAGCAATGTCTTATTATGCAGAAGTCTTTTAAAATAAGTTTGGATTTTGGGAATTTATTAAAGATACCCACACCACACAATACCAGCCCTTGATTCTCCCCCAGAGACATCCCAAATTGTACTGAGAAACCGGGATCGTGTTTCTGGAGCTTGTAGCTGAGGTCTTACTCATCAGCCTGCTGCTCTGTACCCTTTTCAGACACATAGACCTCATCGAAAACCATCTAAAACCTTCATGATATCCTTGTACTTAACTGCTGTGGCTTGCTGAATCAGAGCTGCTGGATCTGAAACAAGTGTGATATTGTTTCTGTCAAGGATTAAGTCATCCTTCTGTCCTAAGAAATAGAACTATCAACACCTATCTTCATCCAGACCCTGTGGACATATTTTTTAGCCTAGAAGTTTTGGATTTCATCCAGAGGTCCATACTTCGGAATAATGGCATTGATGGGGAAGTGAGCTCACACAGACCTCATTGTATTATGGAAGCCTGAGACTCTTGACTCTGTGAACACAACTGTAGATGGTGCGGACAGTGGCTAGACCTTTCCATTTCCCCACCATTTCTGGTCCCTTCCAAGGAGACTGGGCTCTACACTGATGTGATGAAGTCCCTCCGGAGGGTTCTTCTGTGGACCTGTATACACCCTCAGAGTTGTGTCAATGTGTTCTGGAATGTTGTCAATCTGATTGCTGATAATGATCTTCATTCTCAGTAGATGAGGCAAAGCCAAGCCACTTATGTCTGTATTTTGATGGTCAGAAATCTCTTTGGTCTTAGCTAAATATCATCTTTTCAATATAGACAACTCATCACTATAATTTCATACGGCAGAGGCCTATTCCTGATATGATCATTGGAAATCAGACATTTCTGAGAAGGGTTCCACTGGCGGAGACAGAACCCCAAAATGAAGACTTTGTTCCGCGGATGAGGAAGTGACCTATTCATGTCTGATATGACTCTGTACTTGTTTCTAATAATTTATTCCCTGTAGATATGTCACCATTTTATTATAGAAACACACACAGCCAAGCACACACACCCATGCACAGCTGGAGAGAACCCCCTACACAAACTCCGAATCACACAAGACTTTAAGTGTTGATAGAATCTCATCTGTAAGTCTCAAGTTGTTCACACAGTTTAAAGGTGAAAAGTTGGTGTCAGATATGTGTAACCAGGGGTCAGTTTTGAGGGGCGAGTAATCACAGCACTGTATTGACTGGTCCCCACATTCAGTGTGTGTGTGTGTGTGTGTGTGTGTCCACCCTAGTGAATGTGACCTCAGTAAGTGAACTGAGTCTCTAGGGTTGAATTAAAAATTCCCCAGGAAAGTGAAGATCTTCCAGCAGGTTCTGTGTCTTTCCTCTGTGCACTTGGCACACACCGCCATTATCATTGTCACCTCAGCCTCAAAGCCAGAAAGCTGTGTGTGTGAGGTGCTTTATTAGCTCAGGACTGAGTCACAGGGTCACCAGGAAGGAGAAGCTGACTTAGTCACCCCGGGCTAGCAGCTGTTTCTCCAGGGATAAAGGGAAGGAAATGTGTATGTGTATGTGTGTGTGTGTGTGTGTGTGTGTGTGTGTGTGAACTTTAACCAGGGTGTTTTTCCTCCAGAAGGTCATTGGGGAGTGCAGTGTGAGTGTGTGTGTGTGTGTGTGTGTGTGTGTGTGAGTGTGCCAGTGTGACTGTGTTAGGTAATATTTTCTCTCTTTGCAGTTACACATGGAGACAGACAACTGGGTGTTCAGGGAACCGGAACCCGAGGGTTTTCACAGCCTTCTGTCTTCTTCCACTCTTAGATTGCAACACCCTGTTGCTGCTTGGTGATAAATCAGCAACATGAGCAGGAAAGTGTGCTCCCATCCTGAGTTCCTGTCTCCTCGCCATACCTTGCCACAGTTATCCACAGCAGTGGATAACTTGGTTGTGAGCACCAAGGCTGTCTTCCTAACACCATCCCATTTGGGATGGCACTTAGCACAAATATCACCTGAAAAGAATATTTTAGACACATTTCCTCAGCCTACAATAATCTACACAGCTATCCAAGATGAAAGAGTCAAAAAATTAAAATAGATGATGTTTCAGCCCTGACTTTTCCTGTGTTTGGCTTTGTTGAAGTGCCATGCCAACCTGCTGGTCACAGATCCTTCTGAGAATGCTGATGGGATGCAGGGACCAAGATGGGCTCCTTAGAAGCATCTCAGATACTACCCCACATCCTCCCAGTAGTCCTTACCTCTCCCAATGCCTTCTGGGTATAGCCTTAGCTCTGCCTAGAGGTCTTTACTGTACAATGCCTTCTGGGTACTGCCCCAGCACCTCTCGGACAGTCCTATGGCCCAATACCACACAGTTGGACTTTGTGCTCTTTAGCTCAGAGCCCCCTTTGCTCACATGGATAAACTATTTTAAGACTGATTGAATAGAAAACTTAAATCACTCACTGAGTTGGAAATGAGGGAGAAAGAGAAGACACCTGAAATACCCTATTATTAAGTCACTGCACCTGGAGGATGTGATTGAGTCCAGTCCAAGGAGGGAATGTGCCCACGTACCCCTGGCCAGGAAGAGGAGGGGGGCATCCTTCTGGAAATGTGCTCAGAAGGCAAAAGTGTCCTTTATTCAAGGATGAGGCAGTTCTGAGATTCCAGGCTCAGGCTGGGAACGTGGGATAGCTGAGTCTTTTGAGTGACACCTCTTCCTCACCAGGCTGGAAGCTCCTGAGCCACTGGAATCTGATTTTAATGTGAGATGGGAGGACTCGGGCACTGTGAGCAACTCTTTAGTGTAGATGCAGGAGAAACTGGGCAGCTGGGTACCAGACCAGTGGTCAGGGTTGGGGTAAGGGTGGGGGGCTGGTCTGTCCCTTCTTGGATGGACATTTTGGCCCTTTATGTAGCTTGGGCATTGACTAGGGATACCCTTTTGACTGCATTTGAACCCTGTATTCTTCAATTCCTGGTCATAGTGTGAGGCATGCTGGACAGGAAATGAGGGGTTTGGGGGTTACAGTCCAGGAGTAAAGAGAGGTGAAAAGGCAGAGAAAGTGAGGGGTTACGACTTACAACAGGAGGGAAGCAAGAAAAGGCCCAGCCTTCCCTGGAATCATAACCAGGAAACCCCCTGCAGATGGGGAGCAGTGCAAGTGTGCTTCCAAAGACTGATGAAGGGTTTTGTAGAGACTGCTGTCCCTTGTCTGGTAGGCCCATTTGGTTCTTCCCTTTACCGTGGTCTGTTGCCCAGGCTCCAGTCACACAGAGCTGTGAAGGCATATGGGTCCGCAGGACAGATCCCCAAACCCATGGAAATCAGCATTCCTAGAGAGGTCCAGTTCCCCATCTGACTTTGTTTCTATTCTGTACCTACCGCTTGTCATGTGCTTCTTGGGAGACCACCGCCTTGTGAAGTGGTAAAAGTTGGGAAACATGGAGTAGTCGTTTCTCTGGACCTTCCATCTGTCCCAGGTTGAGCAACAGCTTGGCTGAGGCTCTGCACAGTTATTAACATAGGTCTACACTCCGGGGGCTCAAGTGAAGGAGGCAAGTATGGTGGACAACAGGACTTGGCGCCCAGAACCCATTTACTGAGCAGTTTTTGACATTATTCTTTCTAGGCCAGGCTTGGGGGATCACTGTACTCTAACTCTGCTGGGAAGGACTCCAGGAAAGAGATGCCTTGGTGGTTTGCTCATTCACTTGTTCATCAGAGACTACCTGAGAACCCATGATGGGCTAGCCACATTGATGAGGTTCTAGGCTATTGTAGTTACAATACAATTTTTCTATTTCCATATAATTTTATTGAAAAAGTAAATTATGTGCCAAGAGGTATGGATTATAATGAAAAATGAAGTATTGTAAATAGGATGCAGCTTGAGTAAGAATCTGTGGCCCCTAGATTAAGGTATGTATCTAATGGGTAAAGTCCAGTCCAAAGGCCTGAGGTAGGAGTGTGTAGGCTTACATTTTTTAAAACCTACTTTAATAAGGGTTCTCAAACACTTCAACCTCTCTTTCTAGCCCACAGTCCAAAGGTCAGGGAGAAAAGATGGTAAATAAGACAAAAGGATGTGGACTTGTTTAGAAGTAGTTCTTTGGGGTGATTTCAATCACTGTTGTCAGGATACCAGCAGTCTAGTTCAGTAGTGTCAAGATACCAACAGTCCAGTTCAAAAGTGTCAACAAACATGAATCAGCAAGGTGACAAAATCCAGCAGAAAATGGTAGGCCTCCATCAAGTCAGCATGAGTCAGCAGAAGTGACCAGGACCAGCCAAAAAGGCAAGAGAAGTTCTCTGCCATGCTGCTCTCAACAAAGTAAAAGTCTTTGAAAACTCGAGACCAATGAAGTACAGCATCACTAGCTATGCCAATGCCCTGTCACTGTCTGTTAGGTCCTACTTATGCTCTTTCCAAATATCACATGGGTCTGCATCACATGATACATCCAAAAATTTCCACTTCATGAGTATGCTCTGTGTGTTGATAGAAGGACAAAGAGGGTGGTGTGGCCAGAGCAAAATAGACAAGGAGGAATTTTCTGGAAGATCAGATGTTGGAAAATGTGTGGAGTCAGGATGACTCCAAAGTTTTAATCTGAGAATCTGCATTAGCTTTCCATTACTGAACAAATATCTGAGAAGGCCATCTTATAAAGAGGAGAAGTTTATTCTGGCTCTTTGGTTCAGAGGTCTTTGTTCCTAGTGAGCTGGCCCTGTTGATTTTGAGCTTAGGTGGCATCACACAGCAAGTGTGTGATGAAGCAAATCTGTCCACTTCTTAGCGACCAGGAAACACAAATGATAGGAAGGGGCTGGAGTCCTAATATTCTCTTCAAAACCACATCCCTAATAACCTAACTTCCTCCCAGTAGGTTGCACCTCTTACTTTTTATAAAGCCCCAGCAACGTCATGGGTTGGGGGACCCAGCCTCTAATGCATAGATCTTTGAGTGACACATATCCAAACAGTAAATAAACACAATGGAACAGAGTTTCCATTTGATGAAGAGGGACACCAAATATGCAGCAGGTTGTGGAATTGAAGTAACAAGGGTCAGGTTTTATGTATCTGTCACTTGAGGACACAGTCAGATATATATAGTGGGAATCTCTGATAAAGATATGAATTTCACTAGCATTTGAAACTCTCTTTTAGCACTTTAAAAAGTAAAAGTTCCTTCAGTGAGGTGTGGTGATAACACATATAATCCCAGGACTAGAGAAGCTAAGATACCAGGATTTTTTCAAGTTTGAGTCTAGCAGGGGATATGTAGTGAGCACCAAGATAGTTTGGGATACCTAGCAAGGCATTGTCTCAACCAACCAACCAACCAACCAACCAACCAACCAACCAACCCACCAATCTACCAACCAACCAACCAACCAACCAACCAACCAACTAACCAACCAATCAACCAACTAACTGACCAACCCACCAATCCATCAACCCACCAACCCACTAACCTACCAACCCATCAACCAATCAACAACACATAAAACATAGACCCATCTCCTTGAATATGAAGTATCATAGAATCAGGGAATTTCAGAATTATAAAAACTCTGGTAGTGGCTCAGCAGCTGAGTGCCTTGAGTTTGATCCTGTTTAATGTTTGAGAAAAGTGAAAGTCAGCAGGGAAAAGGCACACTGGAATTGTCTATGGTGGGACTCATAGGAGTCTAACAGTCCAGTACCCTTGCCCATGGGATGCAGTTCTGACTGCTGAGAAACGCTGCTTTCATTTTTCCAGTTATTTGGTAGCCATGATTATGGCAAACTATGTTCGTGTGTAGTGAGTTAAAGTGGTCCTTTCAGCAGCATTGGAACAACAAAGAATAGGTCTGTATTGTGTAGCATGGAATGGTCTTTCCAATTTCTACTGACCCAGCTGGCTAATGCTAGACTTAGCTCCAGACACTACTTACTATTTTGGAAGTAAGTGTGTAATCTGTCAGTGAAACTGACCATTGCAAACAACATCTCTTGACACTCAGGGTTAAATAATGTGCAAGCCATTTCTTCCAGATCTTCTGGCTAAGAAACTGACTTTGAAAGGCTTAATCTCAGGGAGAGCACAGGCATCTTTGTTATCTGTAAAGCCATATTTCACCACTAAAGCCAAAAAATTTGTTTCCCATCTCTGTGATCAAGCTTGATTTCTCCCCTGTCTTCCCACCCCTGCCCACATAGTGCCAGTTCCCCATCTGTCAGTTCCTTTGATTTTTCATCATTGAGATTTTAATTTGAATCGTAATAAAATCGGTCACTCTGCTGGTTTGAAGAAGAGTAGCCCCCATAAGCTTATATATGTGAATGCTTAGTCACTATGGAGTGGCACTACTTGGGAAGGTTAGGAACGTATTCCATTGGGGGTGGGCTTTGAGATTTCAAAACCCCAAGTCGAGCCTAGTGCTTCTCCTTTTCCTATTTTCTTTGGATCAAGATGTTGAACTCTCAGCTACTTCTCCAGCACCATGTCTGCCTCTGTGTCACCATGCTCCCTGCCATGATGATAATGGACTAAACCTCTGAAACAATAAGCAAGCTCTAAGTAAGAGTGGCTGTGGTCATGGTGTCTCTTCAAAGCAAAGGGACACTCAGGCAGTCACTACCACCACAACCTGTATGAATAGTGCATTCGACCTCTTAAAGCACTGCCATCCTTCCTCATCATGCTGCTAAGGCATAAGAGACACATATTCCACACTAACCAAGAATCATTTTGTCTGTGGCGGTTTCCCTTGAGTTGCCATCCATTATAATACCTGGTAGCAATGACCATGGCTGGGTCAATGCTCTCTTCCTCTCCCCTAGGCCATCCAAAGCCTTCTCTGCTGGTTTCTATCCTCATCACAGAGAGGAATTCCATAATCTAGTTTCCCAGGCCAGACACTCTGGTGTAACCTCTGATTTTATTCTTCAAGTCTTGATGTCAAATTCCATAGCCTTCCCTTTCAAAATGTATCCCAGGACTTCTTCCATCTCCCAAGACATTATACCAAAACCTTTTCCCCAACTGTTACAATTGTCTTATAAGTGACCTTTTCTTCTTAGTTATTTTTTTCCCACATTCTAGACTCAACAAGGTAGGTAGAGAGGTTCTTCCAAAGTTCATCAATTACATTCCTTTACTTGAAACCCTCCAAAGCTGTAAACTTACGGAGACCTACCAGGTCCTCCTTGACCAACTCCCACTTGTCTCTGACATCCATCTTTCCCTCAATTATTCCTATCAACCAGGCTCCCTCCTCCTTGCAAACATATTACACAATTTTCTTCTTGGAGTCATTTCATTTGTTCTGTCTGGAACGCATTGTCTCAGAGCTATCTGCATGTCCTTGATAGGCAGTGAGTGACATAAACATCTTACACATGCTAGCTCTCTTTAGCTGAAGATTTTTGTATTCATGGATTAAGCCAAGGGAATGTCAAAAATATTTTTTACATTGTTTCTGATGACTACATGTGGGGTTTTTTTTTCTTGTTGTTATTGTCTAAACCATATAGTAGAGCAACTATAAACATTGCATTATATTGTGTTAGGTGATATGCCATTTTAGTGATCATTGAAAAATGTGGTAAGATGTTTTTATGTTTTTTGTATATGGTATAAGGGCTCAAGTTGTCTTTCTGCCCCTGCCCTTGAAGTAGCTGGACTATAGGCACACCCAACTGTGCATAGTGCCTGCTTAAGTTTCTCCCTGAAGGCAACATCTCCTTTCAGCTCCCCTTTCTTTCCTTAGTTTGATTTTCTTCTACAGGCTAATAAACTCCACTAAGGCAGAGGTTAAATTTGTTTACTCTTATATTCTCAGAACCTGAACTATGCACTTAAAAACACTAGTGTCTACTGATATACTTGTTGACCAATGAGTTAATGAATTCAAAATTGTCCAAAACTGGGATATGCCAACTTGACTGACATTATCAAAATTTTCCAATATTTTCAGAATGTTATAAAATGAACCTAAGATCCAAAGAGTTATATAGAACTAGAGGGCAATGAAGTAGAGCCAAGGACACAGGTCAGAGAAAATGGGTTTGAATCTGCTTTTTTCCTTTTTTAAGATTTATTTAATTATTTATGTCATGTATGTGGTTACACTGTCGCTGACTTCAGACACACCAGAAGAGGTCATCGGATACCCACTACAGATGATTGTGAGCCATCATGTGGTTACTGGAAATTGAACTCAGGATCTCTGGAAGAGCAGTCAGTGCTCTTAACCACTGTGCCATTTCTCCAGCTGAATCTGCTTTTTAATGACTATTTATTTTGGATATTGGAATGGAATTAAAGTCAAAATCTCAGCCAAGTTGGGTGGCACATACCTTTGATCCCAACACTTGGGAAGCAGGTGGATCTCTTTGAGCTTCAGACCAGTCTGGTCTACATAGAGCATTCCAGGATATCCAGAACTACAAAGTGAGACCCTGTCTAAAACAAACAAAAAATCAAACAATCAAACAAAATCTCTATGTGCATATTGTATAGAGAGGACAGAGGATATTGGATGTTGGTCCTTGCCGTCCTCATTTCCAGGCAAGGTCTCTTTGATATATATATATATATATATATATATATATATATATATATACTCTGTTGTAAGGATAGCTGGTCCAGGAGCTTCTGAGTAGTCTCCTTGTCTCTACTTTCCATCATCCTACAGACACATTTTTCAATATGTCTTCTTATGTGAGTTCAGGGTCTTCAAGTTCAGGTCTTTATGTGGCAAACACTTAATCCACTGAGCCATCTCCCCAGCTTTTCGAACAGACAGTGTGGTTGTATTTCAGGATTACAAAATTAAATTAAACCTTGCCTACAAAGTTAACCTAGTGTTATGGTTAATCATGGGTGCCGATTTTACCACTTCTGGAATTAACTGAAACTCAGAAATGGAAGGGCACACCTGTAAGGAATTTTTTGCTTAATATGAAGTGGAAAGATCCACTTCTAATTCAGCTCTTTGAGATGAGAACAAACACCTTCAATACAGATCTTTTAAGGTGGGAAGACCCATCTTTAACCTGGGCTATGCCTTCTGCTGGCAGCCTATAGAAAGGACATCGAAGAAGGAAGCATTGTTCTTTGCCTGGTTGCTCTCTCATCTTTAGCAAGTCCGTTCCTTCATGTTGCAATTCCAGCATATGCTGAAGACCAGCTGAGACAGCTGAGACATCCAGCCTTGAGGATTGAATGGGTTCTGGGACTTTCCATTCATAGGCAACCATTGCTGGATTAGCTGGACCACAATCTCTAAGTAATTCTAATAAATTACACACACACACACACACACACACACACACACACACACACACACACACACACACATATATATATATATATATATATATATATATATATATATATATATATATATTCATTCTATAAATTCTGTTACTCTAGAGAACCTTAACTAATGACACCTGGTTTTAAACGATTAAGTGACATAAAACAAAGAATAGACATGATGATGATAACAATGTCCCAGCTTTGGATTCAAAGAATAAGTGAAGGGACATGGCCAAATGATTGAGTGTCCTTCTGATGCATACTCTACCATTTCTCCTTTATTCTCAAACCTCCTGCTCTAGTCCCTGTAAGATCACTCATTCTCCCAACCTTTCTTCAGTCTCTCAAATTGTTTTCTATTTGGAGATTTTCTCCAACTCTGTGCTGCCCACAGTTTGATCTTTGCCATTGGTATTTATTTTGCCTAGTGCCAATTTTGAACCCCAAACAATCTGAGCACAGATTGCTTATGCTGACTCAGAGGTAAGTGGGACAAATCAAATATCAACTCTCTCAGTGCTTCAGTTGGCAGGTCTTCTGCATTATCCCTGTGCTATTGTACAGTCACAGGGAGGTCTTTAAGAAGTGACAAGTGTTTTTTTTTCAACTTTTATTAGATATTTTCTTCATTTACATTTCAAGTGTTATCCAGAAAGTTCCCTATACCCTCCCCCCTCCCGGCCCTGCTCCCCTACCCATCCACTCCCACTTCTTGGCCCTGGTGTTCCCCTGTATTGGGGCATATAAAGTCTGCATGACCAAGGGGCCTCTCTTCCCACTGATGGCCAACTCGGCCATCCTAAGAAGTGACAAGTGTTAAGCGTCATCTTAGAAAATATTATTATTATCAATCAGATACGCTTATTTTTATAATCTATAGTTTGAGGCTGTAGTATAAATTAACTTGAAGCCAACGAATCGACTAGAACAAAGTGGTTACTGTGCTCATGGGGGGCACTACTTGGATGGTGGGATATGAAGAATGCTAAATGTTGAGTGATATGTAGTCTACATAAATTTGAAAAAAAAACCAGGGTAACCATTATAATACATTGTTACTGGAAACAATTATAATACATCGTTACTGAGTAGGTGGGATTCTAAATGATGGATTCAGAATGGTCAAGTCATTACCAACTGGTGTGTGAAAAAGTAATGAAAAAAGTTGGAAATACTCTGAAACACAGCAGAGATCAAGAAAGACAGAAGTATGAATGGATATTGCTCAGTACCAGTATTCTACATCAAATATCCATCACACTTAGGATTTAAAGTGTAAAGCACTTCTTTTCAAAAAAAACCAACCCCAGAGAAATGCCCTTGCTGGTGACTGTCCTCCGACCTAGATGAAACACTTCTTAGGTTCCACTGCTGCATATTGGAAAGAGAGGTCGGTGAGACTCAGACAGGATAACATGTTTAGTCTGGAGAGAAACCTCCTCATCTGGAGAGAAGCATACGTGCTTTAGGCTTTTGACATGTGGGCACAGCCACAGAGATGGAGGGGACTGTGCTGCAGAGGTGTCTCTGCTTTGGCCATTATTCTAACATTAGACACAATCAGGTTTTATTTGTTTATTGGGTGACGATGCTCACATCTAACCCTCAAAGATAAAAACCTAGAACAAGGGAAGCACTATTGGTCCCAATAGGAGACTAATTGGTTTTCTTGGCAAAGGTTAATCCTCAAATGGCTGCTTCTGGAACATTGCTTGTAAGCGGGTAACACCTGGATTCTGAGTTGTCTTCTCTGGATTCTATCCCTGTCAGTCTGTTGCAGTCTAATTACTTAATGCATTTGCATCTATTTCCTGTAATTGTTTCTGTTTTGCCACCTGAGCAGATGCTTTCCATTCAACTCAGGTAGGGAACAGCTCCACCCACCCCAGGAACCTCAACTTGGTTGTAGAACTTTATTTTGCCCATCTTTGAGTCTAGAATATGCACTTTTTCTAGAGAGTCAGAGCAGTTGAGATTCATTCTGCTATAAACACTGAACCACAACATTTGTGTTCTTAAAAGCAATGTTGTACTTCTTTGATTTTTGTAATTGCCTGCCCACACTTGGTGGAAGAGCCAAGTAAATAATATGAGAAACTGTGCATGACTAGTGGTCTCCAAAGACATCAATGTGAGTATATGTTTCAAAAATTTCAAGGTTTTAAAAGCAACTTTCCAACGCAGTTGTTAGAGTGGCGAGTTGGAGGTTATTGGTTCTACTGTTGTGCACACAAAAAAGGTGAGAACACTGAGTCATGAAAAGGGAACATAGACCTCCCGTTCCAAGTGTGTTTCGAAGGCAAGGCAAGCCCTCAACCACAGGGAATGTCAGCTTCATGGTGAAATATGTGTAACTTTCTTTTCTCTGATAATATTGAGTCAGAGGACAATGAATGCTCTTAAATGTTCTTCTCAGCCTTTAAGAAATCTTTTCTATTAAAGATTCTCTCTTTCTCTCCCTCCCTCCTCCCTCCCTCCATCCATTTCCCCCTCCATCCTTTCCTCTCTTGTTACCAAGAGATATTTGGGGCACTTTAGGGTTGACTCTCTTTACTTCTCATTTTTTTGATATCTCTTGATAGAGATACTTGTTTCCTGAGCAAAGTGTCCAAACAGTTTCCTAGCAAAATATTGGCAAATGAATTTACTCATTGCCAAGGAGAAGTTGACAAGTTCTGAAGTGTTTGGTGGCGTGTTTCATGGGTGACTGGGGAAGGGTAGATGAGCCGCAGCTCTCCAAATGTCAGGACAATGTGATTTCTTCTAATTATAAGCTCATTCTGGTGTGCCAAGAGAATGAACTCAGTGGGTGGACACAGCTAACTGTGTTCGCAGGGACACGGAGATTGTTAAGCTCTATAACAATGCAGCGGAAATCTCATCCCAGGCTCTGGTAGTAACAGATGACAGTGGGCGGGAGGTTGAAGCGACTTATCCAAATTTGTCCAAATTTTTAATATGTTACATTCAAGCCAGGCTTTATCAGAATTGCCTGGATTTGTTGGGTTGCTGGTGGATAAAAATAAGTTTTATTGGACACTTGGTCATTTTAATCGATCCTGAATATTTTTTCTTGTGTCAATAACTGAAGAACAAAGTTTTGGTAACAGCTGGTATTGGGATCATATGGCTTTACTCTAAGGGTCCACCACTATAGGTCACTAAACAGTAAAAACAGCCTTTTTAGTATTTCTAACTTATTATTATCCTAATTTATTATTTCTAAATCTAAATTCTAATTTTAAAGCTCTAAAAAAAGTGGAAACATAGACACAGAGTCTCCCAAGCATCAATTAGAGTCTTTGATATATTTGGCACTACTTTTTCACAAAGTAATGTCACACACACAAACATAGGATAATGGAACCTGGTGCCCAGGAGACCTGATTCTTGAGTGAAATAATTCTACCACTCCTGTAACAATGTGATTTTCATTACTGTTTTTGAGTCTTTAAATATGGAGACAGACCTTCATGTCTCTGAAGGTCCACTCTAGGGACTATTGGACTCTAGCCAGATTTGCCCCAGAAGGTAGAAGTTACTGGAACTTTGAGATTAGAAAGCTTCCTAAAAGCTATCAAATCTCCTGTGGGAATAGTTTGCTCCAAAGAGTACTTTACAGTTAGGGGTGAGAAGGAGTAAAAGCTAATTCAGCCTTTAGGATTCTGAATTTAAGTAGGATATAGCATGAGAACATTGCTGCAAAGATTGATATCTGATGGGCTGAAGAGATGGCCCAGTGTTTAAATGTGTCTCAAGTCCAATTCCAGAGGATGCCCAGCTCTCTGCTGGCCTCTAAGTGTACAGCACACACATGATGCACAGCCATATGTAGGCAAAAGCACCCATATATAAGGAATAGATCTTAATAATATATAATGTTAGAGAAGAGGTTTGCCCCCTACCAGAAGGAGTCTATAAGCCAGGATAAACCATTAGCACGTGGGTAGAAGTTCAGAGAAGCCTTCTATATGTTCTATAAGGTTGAATGTGGTCCAATGTGTTCATAGTGAGATTATATGATAAAATATTCCAAAGAAATCCTGCTGGTCAGATTAGAAGGCATTTGTTCCCTTCTTGAACTCATTTAACAATCTGTGGGGCCTTACCCAGTGGAGAATAAGAGTATGAAAACTGTGTATACACAGGTTCCTTTCTTTCTCTTTTTCTTCCATTTTGCTAAGGTAAAATTCATGGGCAATAAAATTTACCATTTTAACAATTAAAAAAAAAGAAATAGACCTTAAACAACAATAGGTAGACACCCACTCTTTTACTTGTCAAATCTGTGTATGTATGTCTTACAGACATGGCAATTGAGTCAATATGACTATTTTAGTCATTACTCTTAAAAATAATAATAGCAATGGGAACTTGCTATTAATTAGGGACATAAGATTTGTAATTATTTGTTCTGTGAGTCTTGCATCTATAATTTTTTAAGTCACTCTGAAATCCAGCCTAGACCAAAGCAGGCAACCTTGGTCAGAATGAGGCTTTGCAGAAAGAGTAAGTCAGGGTTGTGATGTTCACACATGTGACATTGTACATAGTTTGGGTAGGTGAAGGGCACACTTTTCCAACAGGGCTAACATTCAGCCTCTCTATGAACTGCATGACATTTGGCACAGGAGCTGCATGCCGCCTTGCAGAGTGAGCAGTTGGCTGTTCTCCATAGCAGGCAAGAGGATGCTCTTATCGCTGGCACACCTGATGGAGAAGAACCCCTTCAAAGCCCCACACCTGCAGCTGATGCATTCTGAGCACTAGGGTCCCTTGCAGCACCCCGGGCCTACCCTGACATTCCCTCCACCTGGTAGCCTGTCTGGAAAGGGTGCAGCTTTGAATTTGGCTCCATGGAGTATTATGTGCTGTGTGGTTTTGGTGGGGTCTTTAATTGTGGGCTGATGGACACTGCTATTATTCTTCTGGATTTTATAAAAAACCTAATGCAGGTGGGCCCTCAAAAGTGTAAGGGCATATTTAATAGATTCTGTTACACTGAAAGAAGATAGTGTTCATGGCTTGGCTAAAGGACCAGTGTTGGGGAGTGGTTCTAACACTTTGAATTAATCCGACTTCCAAACTCAGGAATCTGAATGTCCAAACGCTGAAGGTCCTTGTCCCTAGTTGGTTTTTGGTTGATCAGTAGATAGCTAATGGCTAATGTCTGGGCAGGTAGACTGAGGTGGAATTTTTGGATTTGCGGGGGCTTAGGAACTGAAAGGGAGGAGAAGGGGGTTGCTATTGTTTGGAAGGAGATGGATCAGATTTAGACCTTTGGAAGGAAAATCATCCAAAATGTAGGTGAGAAGGAATGTGGCCCCGGAAGGGCTGCCCAGAAGCATCTTGGGCAGCAAAGACCAGGGAGACACCCAGAAGGAACCAGGGCCACAAAGATAAAATATAGAATTAGAGGGCATTAAACCAGGATTGCAGGAGGGAAATGTGTGCTAACCGTGGGGAGGATTAGAACTACCCAGCCTTTGAGCTAGTCAAGGCATTTAAAGTTAACGTGCGCTCCCCAATCTGGGGAGCACAAAGCCTTATTATTGCTAATTTACTGCTACAGACCAGCCAACTTTGATTGGCTATTCTATACAAGGGCTCTACAAATTCAACTTTTATGAAGTCTTCAAAGCCGTGTATACCACATGCTTGGTGAGGAAAACACCTATCTATGGCACACAGCAATATATTAGCTGCTTCTGACAGTGCTGACTTTTGTGCTGACACTGCCCTGGTTCCTAGGGAAGCTGTTAAAGTTTGGATTCAAACTCAGACTGGCTATGCCAACATATTGAGGAAAGCCATTCCCTAAATGTAGAGAGAAAAAGGCTTAAATGTATTCTACAAGGGCATTGCTCCTCTGTGGATGAAACAGATCCCATACGTCATGAAGAAGTTCTGTGGTCCATCTATGACTCTCTGAAGAAGCAGCTTGGGTTAACTGAGTAGACACATGGAAGTGACATGGACTGAGCCTGCTTGCTGATCAATGTTGAAGAAAGCACAAAGGCACTTTTATAGATTTGATGTGTAGAAATCCATCTGTTCCTGATATAATTATTGTACTGCCTTCAGGCCTCAAGGCAATGAGGTGGGAATGATAGAGTAAGACCCCAGAAGTCCTTCTCTAGCCTTTGCATGTGACTGCATGTGTATATCCACATAGTTACATGCATGTATGACACAACCCAACACACACACACACACACACACACACACACACACACACACACACACTTTGAAGTTGGAAATTATATGTACATTTGAACACATATTCTATTTTATATAATTATTAATACTATTTAATTTGCAGTGAAGTCGCAGATGCAAATTAATGTACTGATTAGTTTCTTGTCTTCAAAATAAATGAATCATTTATCTGTTGCTTTAATCTAATTTAATATCAAATATGAACGAATAGTTATGCCTGCTATGGTGCTGGGAATTTTCTGTTTTCTTCATTATCAACATTATCATCATTATTATTATTAGTGTGTGTGTATGTGTGTGTGTCTATACAATATGTGTGAGCGTGGGCAAGCACATGCCAGGGTGATTGTGCTGGGTTTTGAGAATAGCATTTTGAAATTGATTCTGTCTTTCCACTGAGGGATCCAGGGATGAAACTCCATCCTGACATCCAGGCTGTCGGGTTGGCAAAGCAAGCACTTATTAGCTTTGAGATCTCAAAGGTCTGGGAACTCTCATGGATATTAGGGGAGAACCTCAACTTCCATAGTCTGCAGGCAGAAAGGGAAACTTACAGGATAACAATGACCCCAAGGTGCACAACTGTGCTGTCCCTGACGGCATTCAAACCCTAATCCAATGTTGTTGTCAAACCACTGCACTTCTAAAGAGAGAAGGATATTGGAAATGGAGGAATATTGTGTAGTCTTAATAAAATAATTCACCTAAAAATAACTTCTGCTTCCCTTTGGGCACGTTATATAAGCCACCAGAGAAAAGAACTTGTTCCAAACTGGAACTAGCAACCTATTTGTTGTGGAAACGGCTATCCTAATGTTTTAATACTGTCTGTGTACTCACTGGCAGTAGACTAAAAACACACCAGAAATAACTTCCCTTTAAAAAGTCGAACATGGAAGTTTACCAGGAGAAAAGCATTCATAGAATCTATGTACACGGCAGCTGTGTGGTAGAATCACATAGGTGTCAGTGAAGGACCTTAGCTTTCACAGTCTGCAGGTACAGAAGGGGAAACTCACAGGATTATAATGACCCCAAGGCACACAACCGTGCGGTTCCTGAGGGTGTTCAAACTCTAATGCAACCCTGTTGGCAATCTGCACTTGTAAAGAGGGAGGGATGTGGGAAATGGAAGAATCACTGTGCATTTTTGTAATTCATGACGTAAACGTTGCCCTAGAGATAAGGATGCTGCATGCAAGACTCATGGCATAGCTCCTCTGAAGAGAAAGAGGAATTAGATGGATATCCTTATGATATGAGTTGTCCACCATGGGTGAATCCGAGAGGCTGTGTGTTGTAGGGGCTCCCACTCTGCACTCTGGAGCTAGACTCCCTGTTAACTCTCAGCTCAGTGATCTAACTTCTGACTTAGTGTCCCTGTTGCCAGAGACAGACTAGAGAGATAGCAGACTTTAGCTTCCTGAACTCTTGGAGGTTTGAATACACTTTCTCACTGTCACTGATTGTATTTGGATGCATGAATTTCAGATTGTTTTCTTTTAAAGTGCAATGTTTGTGGTTCACAATAGAATCTGAAATTCCAGGGGTGAAGTCCAATGTCTCCAGGGGTCCTTAATAATCATTCAGTTTACTTGCTGAGTCAGCAAGGCCGTTTGTTGATTTAGAAATGTTCACATGGATTACCAAAGGAATGTTGCTTTATTATTTGTGAGAAGGTCAGCGATTCCGTCTTTTACCATCTGTGGAAGGATTATTAAGAGAGGTGAGTGGGAACAGAACTGGGGGTGGGGGTAAATACACAGTTCCAGCCTCAGGGAGGGCTCAGCTGAATGATACCACTTTTAAATAGCACATGCTGAAAAAAAGATAATACAAACACTAAAAATTTTTTCTTTACCCCAGAGACCACTGCTGGCACTCCTTTTTCTTCCATTTGTACTTTTATTCGATGTGATTGTTTTAGGAACAAATTATTATTTTTATAATAATGTTTGTATTATAAACAATAATATTTAATAGCTACTTAAAGTTTATATGGACTAGATCATATAGAGTTAGCCTCTTTTCTTACTTCTTATAGGTAAGGGCATTTATTGATTCAGAAGTGTTTAGGTAGATTATCAAAGAAACATTTTACTCTCTGTGAGAAGGTCAAAATAGTGATTCTGTCTTTTCTGATACATGGAAGTGTCCCCAGGAAAGCAAATGAGGTGGTTGGAGTAATTCAGGGCTGGTGGGGTACTTCCTTCTTCCTTCTGATTGGTTCTCAGGCCTTGGGGGAGCTACCCCACCCACCACTGTTGCAAGTGGCTGGAGTCACATCTGATTGGCAATCAAGATGCTTCTTCTGTTATGGGCCAAGGTGGCGGGCAAACAGGATGCTGTTTTCTGCAACTTTCATAGTTCTGGGCTGAGTCAGCCTTGGGCTGTCTGTGACCTCTCTCCCCGCTCCCCTTTCCCAACAGCTGCTTCATCAGCTGATTTCTCTCCAGGTGTTACCCTGGATCCCTCCAGTATACTCATTTTATTTTTAAATTCCACATAGAGTTGGGGGTTTGGCTGGTTATACTTAAATAACCCTATTTCAGGTTGGGTGTCATGGCTATTGCATCTGGAAAAATAACGAGTGTTTTAATATAAACTATGAGTTGTTTTAAAGAAAATATATAAATAAATAAGTGTATAGGTGATGTACAGGTTTGGTAAAAACTGAGGTCTGGCTAATGCCTGGGGAAAGATCACTGTAAACCTTCCATGAACTCTGAACTGCCTGGGTACATTCAGTGTTTCAAATTGGAGTATTTTGAAAAGCATTAATGAGAACATCAACAGAGGATATCCTTGGGCTGGTCTCATTAATTGGAAAAATAAAGACTTGGAAAAATAATATGCTATTAATTTATACATGGGTGTAATGGTCAAATGGCTTTGGAAAGGAAATAGTATTATTTTCCCTTCGTCCAGACTATGGCTTTTCACCTAAACCTGTTTACTATCTAAATCGAAGACTCTTTTTTTTTTTTTTTGGTATTATTTCCCCAACTAATAAAAACCTACAGTATAAATCCTTTTCAACCAAACCAAGAATCAGTGTTGGAAATGGCTGTTAACCAGAGTGGATATTTCTTGACTCTTTAAAGCCCACATCTTCTAGACACACATGACTTCCCTGGTGTGACTCAATTCCACTGTACTTGCAATGGTGCCATCATTACCCTCTCACCTTGAGATTTATTGTTGTCCTCGGGATGGAACTGTCTAGAGATTGAAGACTTCTCTCACCAAATCTCCCTTTATTTACCCACGATGCTTTTATTTTTTATTTCAGAACCATAGTTTTAAAGTTTCAGGGTGAGGCTTGGGCTAAGTACATATGTCAACACATGAAACCGTCCTACGCAATGCTTTCCAATGAGATTCTCTCAGAGAGCTGAGACCCTTCAGGTTCACTAACAATTCCCAGAGACAGTGTGCTCTGGAGGAAGACAGCTAGCTCTTGACAGCTAGCTCTCGGCAGCAGGTACTTCAGTGAAATGACACATCACCACTCGTTTGGCTTATGTTTCCAGTATGACCTTTATTGAGCAAGTACTGCTGTGACATTTTATATCGATCAAGATAAGGTTGCGAACTGTGCAGATCAGCAAGGTTCTCCCATGAACAGAAGTCCATTTTAAATGCACCAGTGAGGTAAACGTAAGTATTCATATATAGCTTTCTTAAGGCTAAGAGAGTTCTGTTTCACTTATTATTTTTGGCTCAGTTGGTACTCTGCATAATACATCTCAAGACATCCCCCCCGAGTGCCCCTCTCCCAACAGCTCAGGAAACTGGCGAATTCCCTAGGTACATACACGATCATGCATTTGAATTCCCCCCAAGGGCTGAGGAGGGGGACACCCTGAGCTTGCATGCAGTTCCCTCTTATTGCACAAAGGAAAATACAATGTCTGGAGCCCCCCATGGGAGAACCCATTCTGTTTTGAAGCTGTCAATCACATGCATTTTGAAATTGTCGTATGGCTTAACCTTTTGCAACGGACTCGGATCTTAGTCACCCTGGGTGACTTCCTTGACTATGGCGTGTGAAGTGACCTTTTCTACCTTTTTAGTTGACACCAGCTTCTCCTCAAAGGTCTCCTCATGCTCTTCGACCTTTTGAGTGACGGTTACAGATTTGGTGATGTATTTGGTAGCACCATCGCCCCCCTCACTGGTGATCTTTTCTACCTTCTTGGTGACCACCATTTTATCATCACTTCTATCCTCCCCCTTCTTTTCCTCCGCGGGGCTCACGTCTAAGCCATTAGTGACTACCCCTTTCTCCTCCTCCCGCCCACTGCCCTTCTCCTGAGTCTCCTGCTCCTCCTCTTCTTTTCCTTCCACCTCCCCATTGATAGCTATGTCTTCCTTCTTGGATTCCTGTGGGCTTCGGTCACTCCCTTCCTCCTCACTGCCCCCCTCCTCCTCTGCCTTCTCCTTCGCCTTCTCTTGAGGCTGAGGCTTCTCCTCTTTGGTGTCTTTCTCCAGGCTCACCTTTACCGACTTGCTGATGGTGATCACCTCCTCCACAGCCTTCTCTTTCACCGGGGACTCGGCCTTCTTTTTATCTGCAACATCTTTTGGCTTCTCCTCCTTTTTCTCCACCTTCTCTTCCTTGGGTGATTCTTTGGTGACTTCCTTCTTCTCTTCTTCAACTTTCTCTTCCTCCTTCTGCTCACCCTTCCCAGCCTTGGCCTCTGGTTTTGGCTTTACTTCTTCCACGGGTGATTTGGGCATAGGGGACTTGGCTTTCTCAGGCTTCTCGACCTTGATTTCCTCCTTGACAGCCACTTCCTCGACCTTTCCCTCAATTTTCTTTTCCTCCTTAGCTTCTGCTTCCTCTCCTTCCCCTTCTGCCTCAGTTTCTCCTTCTTCTTCCTGCTCACCTTCATCTTTTTCACTGGAGCCTTCCTTCTCAGATCCCCCCTCTTCTGCCTGGTCTGACTTGACACCTTCATCTTCTTCCTCTTCTTCCTCCTGGCCTTCCTCTTCTTCCTCCTTTTCCCCTTCCTCCTCCTCTTCCTTAGCCTCAGGGGACTTCACGGGAGACTTTTCGGCTTCTGGTTCCTCCTCCTTTTCTTCTGCCTCTTCCTTCTCCTCTTTGGTGGAGGCTGCCAACTCCTCTGCGATGGCTGTGAGGGTGTCTTCCATTTCTGACTTCTCATCTTCCACTTTAGTTTCTTCGATGATTTCCTCCACAAATTTGTGTTGGACCTTGAGTTTGGGGGCCTCGACTTTGGTCTTCTGAATCTTACTGGATATTGTGACTGAGGGCTGTCGGTGTGTGTACAGAGGCCCGGTGATGCTTCCTGAAAATGTGCTAAATCTGGTCTCTTCCCCCTCCAGGAGTTTCCTAAGGAGAGAACCAAAGAGGATGAGACATCAAGAAAGACTTATTTGCTCTTCTAATCTTCATTACCACAAGCTTAATGTAGTGGGCACTTTTGAATACATAGAACCACATAAGGAAACATTCTTTCTACCAGGGCAGTGAGTGCCTACTGCCATTTCATCAACATGCTTATCATATCCTGTGGCAGATTCTCTAAGAGTGCCAGCCAGCCCTCTGCTGCAGTGTCTAGCCACTCCCAGTAGACAACTAACCACACCCAGCCAGTAAACCCAGCTCTGCGGCAGGCACGCTGCTGGTGTAGTATGAATGTGCTAAAATGGTCTCTAGTGGCCAACCCACTTTGTCTTCCAAATGGTGTCCACCCTCATCATTTGAATTGCCAAGATTTGTATGAATTTTAAAAGCAAATAAAATGTTCAATTTAAAAATTAAAACTATTGAGCATAAGTCAGAATGTTGATGGGTTTAAATTATAGCTACATACTAATATAGGTGGAGCAAATTATAATTTGCTCTACGATTTCAGTGACAGAATGTCTATTTGTACAATCATTTGGTTCCCTTAAAAAGAAAGTGCAATTTATTCTTGCTATAACAGCCTTACAGGACGTGATTGCCTTCTCAAGAGCTGTATGCTTTGAATCTGGCCAACAGAAAGACAGCATTATTCAGGAGACCTAGAACCAATTTACAGAGACCAAACCTATATTTACCTATATGTTTAGTTCTATGTTTCTATACATACATGCTTGTCTAGATCTAGATATGAGGGCATCATACTTTACATATGTAGATAAATATACATTAAATTTACATTTCTAGCCAGATTGAATGCATGTATATCATATCATCCATAGACTTAAAATAAGTTCACCTATATTCTAGCGTGCCTATATCTAGTCTCAGCCAGAGGATGGCAACAGTAAGCTGTAAGAGAGAAACAAGAGATGAATGACCTGGTGTTTGTCCTTGGCTTTATAAACGAGAACCATCAGATGAAATATTAAAAATTAAAACTTCATCTATTTGTCAGACATACAGATGTTTAAAACAAAAATTTAAACCTATTGCTACGTCCCCAGCAACTCAAAAGTACCATTCTTTTGTGCATCTTTGGGCTTTTTTCATACAACATATTTTGGTCCCCTCCCCCCTCCCCCAGTTCTTCCCTCCTCCCCGATCCTTTCCATAGTCACTCTTTAAAGCTGAATCAGATTGATAAACCGGTATCTGTAATATTTAGGATTCGGTTTGTAACTGAGCTGGGGAGTCAGGGCTCTGAGCCTGTCTCACTCTGCCAGCTTTGGCTTAAGTGGGGAAGGCTGTTCGCAGCAGCCTCTGCAATGCCTGTAGGGCCTGGACCAAGTCTGCAGAGATCCTGTACCTGTACGCGGCGATCTCGATGTCCAGGGCCATCTTGACGTTAAGGAGATCCTGGTATTCTCGCAAATGACGAGCCATTTCCCACTTGGTTCCCCGAAGTTCATTTTCCAACTGCTGGATGGTGTCCTGAAAGGTACAGGGAGTCTCTAGAAACTTCCTTCACGAGACCCTTGCTATTCCCTGCCCGGAGCTCTTTCCTACCCCCCGCCCCCCAGCCCCGACTCTCCGCCAGTCCCATGAGCCTCGCAGACATCCCTCCTAGCGATCTTTCCTTCTTTGATGGTAGTAAAATTCAAAGCAAAGCAACAAAAATCAACCAGACATTTCCCAGGCACAACACACACGGAGACTGGCAAGCCTAGAACGCCCCTAGAAGGAAGCACCTCATGAGGAATCTGAGGAAGGTTCCTAGCGGACTTTGCTAGGAACCCTCCCCTCCCCCCCCAATCTCTGCCCAAATTCTGGACTGAAGCCAGTTTTGAGAGCTCCGCCCAACTCCGTTGGGAGTGGAGAGTAGAGGGGTGGAGATGCGGGTAGGGGAGGGGGGAGGGGAGCAAGGAAGGAGGCAGGAATACAAGAGGCTATCTGTGCTCCTGCTTATTAAACGGTGTATTTCTCAAGACCAGAATGTGCCTTTTTACTTTTACAGTAGAATCTACCGTGGGAAAGCAAGTTTTTGAAGGAGATGGGAATTTCTAAGAAGTTGAGGCAAGTGGGTGGGGCAAGGAGGAGGGGCGGGGCACAGACCTTGGGCTAAGGCTAACTCGCCTCTGCGAAGCTCGTGCGCGCACTGGAATGCCGCCACCAGGGAGCGCGACCAGGAGGGCCTCTGGGCGCGCTCTCGAGTGTCGTGTCGGGGGCGCGCGGCGCTGGCGCTGGCGCAGGCCGGCCGCGCAGCCGCGGTTCCTACCTGGTAGCTGCTGAGGTCGTGGTTATGGCGCTCCTCGATGTCGCTGAGCTGCCGCTCCAGGGACTCCTTAGTGCCTCGCACCGACTCGAGCTCGATGCTCTTGGACTGCAGCTGGCGCCGGTACTCGGCGATCTCTTCCTTGGCGGAGCGAATGGCTTCCTTGTTCTGCTCGGCCGCCTCGGTGAGCTTGGCGTAGCGGCATTTGAACCACTCTTCGGCCTGGTGCATGTTCTGGTCTGAGTGACACTCGAGCTGAGAGCGGATCTCCTTCAGCGCCGTGGAGATGTCTGTCTTCAGGTAATCTTTGCGCTCTACTGTGATGTGCGACGCCTGGATCTGAGCCAGCAGGTCGGCCACCTCCTCTTCGTGATTGCTCCGCAGGAAAGCCACCTCATCCTGCAGCGACTGCACCTTCTTGTCCAGCTCCACCTTAACCATCGACGACTCCTCGATGTCTTTGCGCAGCGCGCGGATGGCAGCCTCGGTGTCGTCCCGCAGCCGCGCCTCCTCCTCGAAGCGCTCCTTGAGCCGGTGGATGTCTTCCTCCAAGTGATCCGAGTCCAGCTGCACTTGAGCCTTCTCGTGGTTCACCATCTCGAGGGTGGCGCGCAGCTCCCGGATCTCCTGGTCGTAAGCATCACCCAGCTGGGCGTGCGAGGCCTGCTTCTGCCGCAGCGCCTGGATCTCTGCCTCGATCTCCTTGTTCTGTTGTTCCAAGTAGTGCACTTTCTCGATGTAGCCGGCGAAGCGGTCGTTCAGCCCCTGCAGCTGCTCTTTCTCGTTGGAGCGGGACAGTTTGTAGTCGCCGCCGGAGCCGCCGTTGAGCAGCGACGAGGACTGGCTGAAGTCGAGGCTGCTCTCGGCCGAGCTGAGCATAGCCGAGCTGTAGGCGAGACGCGGGGCGAGCGCGCTGCGCTTGTAGGAGGAGGACACGGTGCTGGGCGAGCCGCGGGACCAGGACTGCGAGCGGAAGCCGCTGGAAGGGGAACCGCTCACGCGGCTGAAGCTGGAGCGGGTCTCGGTGACCCGCCGGTAAGCGGACGGGTTGCCCAGCGAGTCCAGCGAGTAGCTCATCTTGGAGGCCTTGGGGTGTGTGGCTGTCACAGCGTTCTGCCGGCCTCGCCGCAGCCCCTTTATAGCGGAGCAGCTGGTCCCGGGCCAGGGCCCCGCCCCGTGGAGGCGGCGGCCGAGGAGGCGGGGACTGCGGGCACCGGGCCGGGGGTGGAGGGAAGAGGGAGACAAGCCCTGCGGTGATTCAGCGGCCGCTCCACGTGGGTCCGCACCACACTGGACCCCACACTTGGGTGTCGCCGGGCCGGCCTTTTCCTAGCGTCCCCTTGAGTTCCAGACCTCTTGTCACCCGGTAGATTGCCCTTCTCTGCTTTTTCACCAGCAGTTTGCAGTTCACAGCTTTGGAGCAAGTGCCCTTTCCTAGCGCCCTTTCTTTGTCTCGCCACTCTCAGCCCTTTGGGCAGCATTTCTCCGGCCTCCTGACTTTCGTTTAGCCCCCTACCTCTTAGTCTCTTTCTTCCTTACTTTTGGCCATAGGGTCTGCTGTCCTTTATCACACACACCCCTCCCACCTCTCCACCACGAGGCCCTCTTCTCTCTCTACTTTTTTTTTTTTAAGTTCTTTTCATCCGGCATTTCCTTTGAAGCCCTTTCCCCTGGGACTTTTTTCTTTGCAGCCTTGACGTTCACCCCTTAACCCCCAACTCTCTTTTTTGTTTCCCCATCCATCCTTGTCTTCCCTCTCCTCCCCTTAAAGCAGCAAGAGATGAGCTGAGAGTTATGCAAAAGAAAAAAAGAGAGAGTTATTTGAGGAATGGCCAGCCGGAAACCTCCGGAAAGGGGACAAAGAAGACAGGCCGGGGTAGTCATTTGTGTTAAAAGTGGAAAGTGGCACTCCAGTCTGCTTAACGGTTGGGGGACGTCTGCAGCTTCCAGCAGGTAAGGCGCTGCGACTCCCAAGGATCCGGCAGCACCAAGGACAGCGCCCAGGCAAGCCCATGGGATTCTGCTGGGTTCACAGTCTACCAGAGCCCAGAGGAGGGTCACTTCTGCCTCATCTCCTCCAGTGAATACTATTAAACCTGTTTGTAGGGACTGTTTGTTTGTAGGGAACAAGCTGGAAATCCCACACTAAGGCTTCTCTGCAGTGCAGAGTGGGCACAATGAACAGACTGCAGATTTTGAAAACAACTAAAATCCATTAAACTCAGTTAAGGAAAATAGAGACTTGAAACCCAGTTTGACTTTACCAATAAGTGAGAGATGTTAGGGAAGGAGGAGACACAAGGCCTGAAATTTGAAGGTCAACTACTCATTGGGAAGGGGAAATCGGAGATGAAAAAATCCAGGGAGATAGTGTGTATGTTAAGTTTGAAAATTGCATAGTCATCTTTCTGTCTGGGTACTACTTTCGTGTACTGTTACAAGCGACAGGGCAACTGAATTAGTTTTATAAATTAACTGAAAGGTAACTGGACAGACTCATCTCAGGCTTGAATAAGCCAGGTGGTCCCTCTGCCCCCATTTAAAAACGCAACCTATTTCCTTATGTTGATGTTGATGATTGATTTGGAATAGAGCCACCATCCTTTAAGCATGTTTATTTAAACAAACATTCTACAGAGGGTTTCCTTTGGCTGAGTATTTTGAACTGAAAAAAAAATGCCCTTCTATTTTGGATTACAGTTTGGGGAGATTCAGAGTGAAAAAAGTTCAGAGTCCTGAAAGAGAAAGTGAGAGATGGACTGCAGTCCTGCAGGGTCACAGGAAGGAGTGGGCGTTGTGAAATGCTTACTGTGGGTCAGAATAAACAGGCGCTTGGGAGCAGAGATGGCAGACTGATGTACCTTTTCCGGCATATATTCTCTAACCTTCATTATGTGACGGAGTTGTATTCATCAGTAAGTATTCACAGACGCCCCCCTTTCTGAGGCTTTGATTTTGTAGTTTTATAAGCTCCCGGCCCATACATTTTAAGATAGAAGCGAGTTTTTAAAAGGAAAAGGGCTCGTTTAAGGAGTTTACTTTTGGTTCTCGAATGCAGCATTGCGGGCTGCGGGGGTGGAGGGTGAGGGGGCTGGGTATGAGGTCGATCTGATCTGCTGAGTGTTTCTTACTGCTCAAGCAGAGAGAGCCCAGACTCAAGTCACCAAGATCTGCCTTCCACAAAGTGGAGGACTAACTTGTAAATATTTTAAACCCCCCTCCCCAATTTATCAATTTCCTATGGAAAAAGTAAATGAAAATGAGAAATTCCTGGGCCTGTCAGGTGTGGGCTAGCAGGGTGGGACCTCAGCAGGATGTCATGTAGATATTGCTGCATCCGAACTATGCGGCATTTTTTCCTTGAGACCTGTGCGGTTGCCTGATTTACTAAGATAAATAAAGCTGCCGGCAGTGTCCTGCTGCACACCCATGGGGGAGAGTTCCCTGCAGTGATAGCACACGGGTAGCCAACAGGCTTCAGCTGCAAGTTTTCTGCGGGGCTTTGGCAATGAGATGACTCTGCGGAGACATTTACAAGGAAACATGTGTTCAATTTCACCATCAGCCTGTTTTGCCTCGTGTCTAAACCAGCTCAAAAATTGTTAAACATCCAACCAGTTGCAGAAAGGGAAAGTGCTGCTTGCAAACAAAGTCATGGCCAATTACTTAGGCTAAACCTGCTGCTGATAGCTTAACACCTTAGCTGCAATGTCACCTGAACTATTGATTAATCTAGGCCTTAAGGGATAATGCAGGGACTTATAAGTTCCTCTGTTAAGGGGAAAATGTGCTAATGGTTTAAAAATTAGGGCTTCAGTCCCACCGTACTTTTCTGCAGCCTTTCACTTTATACTTTGTTCTTTCGTTTCTGTATTTGTCCTGAAGGTGACTTGAAGGGTAAATCCACCATATAGTCTTTTAAAAATTATTATTATTATTATTATTATTTTTAAAAGGGCTATGGAAGCTATTCTTTTTTTTCCTCTTTTCTCTCCCGAGCTTCTGAAGAAAATTTACTTCCTTAATATTTTTCATAGAGAGAAATGGTTTGCATATTTCCTCTCTTGGTGACATTATAGCTATACAACTGTGACATCCTAGCAACAGAGAAACTGAGAGAGAAAGGGTATCTGGCTTTACTGCAGTGTGGGGCTGGCATTGAGTTTACGACAGTACTTTTGTGGTTTATTTCAAAGAAGGATATATATGATGAAGATATAAGAGTTTTAATGAAATAATTTTTTGAATTGTTGTCTGTTTTGAATTGCTTTTGGGAGAATAGAACCTTTTTTTTTTTCTTCTATTTCTAATTCCTTCACTAGGTGAAAGCTGAATGTTAACTTGAGTTCAGAGGAAAGCACTAAAAGGCATTTGAAGGTCTGCTGCTGGTGAATCAATTCCAGAAAAGCCTGAAGAAGGAGACTTAGGTTTTAAAAAATGCTAGAGCTTCTCTGGGAGCAATTCCATAGCTTGAGCTCAGCACAGATGAGTTGGAGCGGTATTGTTATATTAATTTGCAGCATGTTTTTAATGGTCAAGCTGATTTTACTGAGACTCAGGACAGTTCTTGATTGAAAATGGAAATACAATATTTGTACAAGAGGTTTATTCATTGGGTCAAAACGAATATATATATATATATATATATATATATATATATATATATATATATATAATATTTCTCTCTCTTTTTTTAAACTTCCTTACTTTTTTTCTTTTAAGATTATACACACACACACACACACACACACACACACACACACACACGAAGGGAGAGTGGTAACAAAAAGCTCTGGAAGGAAGAAAAGAAGGGAAGGAGGGAGAGAGGGAGGGAGGGAAGCACACTGCCCACTGGGTAGGGTGCTTCTGCTTATGATGAGATCCCAGCAGCCTGCTGTGATGTGGGTCCCATGATGTTGCTTGGGAACTACTTCTAGAACCTATAATGAATAATTATTTATGCATTTCCCTTTGGTAGTAGTTGAAGGGGTAGTTGATACGAGAGGCCCAGAACAGAGGCTGCTGGAAAGGAGAATGAGTTGAAAAGAAACCAGACTATTCTCTTATTCTGCTTGAGTCTCGCATGTCAAAGTTAACAGCAGGCCAGGCTTGTTTATTTGTTTCATTTGTTGGAAGGAGTGTAATAATATCCCCAGGAGAGAAAGGTTTTTCTTATCAGAACAATTGGGTCATATATGTATGCTGCTACTGTTTTTAATTAAAACAAATCCATCTGGTACAGCGTCTCTTTTCTGGCATTAAGTCCTCTAGAGTATACTTACTTCTCTTACCAAATACTTTATACATTGAATATTATATAACATTATATTTCTGCCAGTTTCTGCCTTTATAAAGTTAGTTTGAAGTCTTCAGGAATCTTAAAATATTTCATCTTTATGGATGTGAACTAAATCAGCTTGAAAATTTTCTCCGTAGAAATTTTCTGGGCCTAAGCTCTAGCAGTCCTCTCTCAGCTCACACCAGCTTGCTGCTTCCTCTTTTTGCTGTGTAATGCTAGCACTCTGCTGCTGGGAATCAATGCTAGAAAAGCCAGAAGAAGGAGCCTTAGGTCTTAAAAAACAAAAAACAAAAAATGCCAGAGCTTCAACAGAATTCTATAGCTGGAGCTCAGTGCAGATGAGTTGAAGAGGAATTGTTATTTTAATTTGCAGCATGTTATTAATGGTCAGACTGGCTTTACGGAGAGTCAGGACAGCTCTTGATGAGGTGTGCCTGAGCTCTTAAAGCTGCAGTGCCTCTGAGTCTACCCAGTGTAGCCTTGTAACATTGTATCTTAGTTCAAACCTGACTTGATAAGTTCCTCTTACTGGAGCTGTTTCATTACAATGAACTTTATAACCAGAACATCTGTAATCTATGGTCTGGAGATTAAATTTCTGAGCTAAACCCAGGGAAATAAATTTAAACCTTTCATCTAATAATTGTCATTATTTCAAACCTGAGTTCTTTTCTCCTTAGTCTTGACCTGAAAAGCTGGATTCTCTCACAAGTGTCTGAAGATGACTCACGAGTGGAGCCGGAGGTCCCTCTTGGATTGCCAAGAACATCATATATTTTAAAATATTTCATTCATTTTTTGGATATAAAATAGAAGTTTACAAAAAATAGAAATTTACAAAATGCAGAAAGACAGTGTTATATCTATTTTCTATGTTTTAAATGAATTTAAATATAGATTGCAGATTTTGGTTATGTAATATGCCCATTTGCAAAATAAATGGAAAACACAGTGCTGTGTGCCATGAACCTGTGTTTGAGCCTTGTATTTAACCTGCACTTTCCCATCTACACAAAAAGATTATTAGAGGTTCTATAGATGAAGAATGACTAAACAGAGCAAGTGTGGCTGCCCGGACAGTAATCCTAGCATTTGAGTGGTAGAGACAGGAAGATTAGGAGTTCAAGGATACTGCTACAGTGTTGAGGTTAGGCTAGTCTGGGCTAATTGAGTTCTTGCCTGAAAAAAACAAAACCAACCAATCAAAAACTCTTAACAAGAATAATGTGCTGTTGCCCATCAGGAAAGTCTGACTGAGTTTGATATTAGTTTCCTGTCTGCCTCTCATTTATAGAGGTAAACAACACCGTGGGTGGTGTGATCTGTGATGTGTGATGAGATCAAGTGGATGTTTTGATGTGTGATCTGGTACCTTATAGCTTGACCTAGTAAAGCTGGGGCACTATATTTCTTTCTACTTAACGGGTCCCATCCCCAGCGATACCACAGGCAGGCTTTTACATTCAAATAAAACTTTGTATCAAAGAAGTAAGATGAAACAAATCATCTTACCCTGGTGGGGTACGCCTGTAATCCCAGCTACTCAGGATGCCAAGACAGGAGGACTGCGCCTTCCAGGACAGCCTGCTTCAAAAGGAAAAGGCAGAAGGGAGAGTTACAGCAGTGGTAGCTGCTTACTCTCCACTTATTTCCCCTGCAAGAGGGAAGTCTCAGGTTCAGTCTCCACTACAGTGAGAAAACAAGCCCAAACAAACCAGCACCAGCGTCACGTGGCGCTAGCATGGGGGCAGAACTCGAGTGATTCTTCTCGGTTTTTACAGTAAATCACATTGACTGAAAGGTTTGTTCAAGACCATACACCCGCCAAGTGGTGGTGCTGGGACCAGGCTCAGCTCTTCAGGTGGCATTATTAACATTACACAACTCCCTCAGTAGACTGCCAGATCCGGTCTCCAATTGGAACCTTCAACACAATATGAATGCTGCAGAGAGGAACATCGTGGTAATGTGGTTATGATAGTTACTGATCATTTACGTGTATCCAGTGTGTTAAATGTTTGGCCCAAAACTTCCCTGAGTTGTCTTATTTAATCAACACAATTTCCTCAGATGACCTTGTTATTATCTCCATTTTTATAGAAAAAAAAAAAGCAACCAAGTACAGAGACACAAAGAAGTTAAATATACACACAGCTGCAAGGCCATTGGAGGGTCATTGCTTCCAACTTTAAAAGCAATCTCTCATTTTAAATATCTCTCATTAGTGCCTAATTGTCATGACATGTTAAAAACACTCAGGCAATGTTATGCATGCATATTCTTCCCCCTTCTGCAATTAATATCAAAAGACTTTATTTTCTCAGATGAGTATTTTTGTTTCATTTGTGACTTTATTAAAGACATTAAAATACATTTTGAGTCACTTGTCTTTTATATTGTATTTTTCCCTAAATTACTTTTCTATGTAATTTGAAGGACATCTCATTAACTCAACTTACTCTGGTCCATGCTCTGTGTATGAGGCCCCTTGTCATAGCATTAGACCTGGTATCTATCATTCACATTTACATACGCTTTGGGTTTTTAAAAGATTTTAATTCATTCAACACATAATTTACCATTCATTAACTTATTTATTATTACCTTATCTACATTTGAATTATAAAGAAAACCTTTTAATCTTATCTTTACAATCCTTCTTTCCTCCCTCCCTCCCTCCCTCCCTCCCTCCCTCCCTTCCTTCCTTCCTTCCTTCCTTCCTTCCTTCCTTCCTTCCTTCTTTCCTTCCTTCCTTCCTTCTTTCCTTCTTTCAACCCCGTCTTTCTCCCTCCCTCCCTTCCTTCTTTTCTTCCTTCCTGGACATTTCTTCCTTCCTTCTCTCCCTTTTCTACTCTATCCCCTTTCTTCCCCTCTTTTATGGATCTCATGCTCTTTAAACTACATCTATTTTGAGAGACCCAGTAACATTCATTTATAATTTGGCCATAGAAATAGCTTGGCCCACTATCCTTATTGGTAAAGGTTTACAATGGGATGTCTGGCAAGGAAGAAGCATTTTAAAATCTATCGAAATGGTGAAAAGACAGCCATGAATAATTTTAAGGGAATCTCTTGATCATCTATATTATATACTAAAACCAGGGTTATGTGATTGCATTTATATATGTTGCTTGGAGACAAGTCAGTCTTAATCCACTTTTTTGTTATTTATGGGATAAAGTACTCTGACTCACTCGTTTCCATCCATATAAATCCTGCTTCTATTTATCCATTATCAGGGTCAAGGAAGAGAATCGTTTTTCATTTTTTCTTGAGCAAGAGTTGACCTTGAAAAGAAACATCTATCTTCTATTAGTCATGGCAGCAATCAGCTCCTGGATTTGTATTACATAAAATTATTAGAGACTCAGTGCCTAATGATAAAGATGCTTCCTTAACCACTCAGAGTGACTCACAGATAATAACTGGCTATTTTTTTTCTGACTCCTAATAGTATACACACAGCCCCGTCCACCTGCCATGCCCAATATATTATAGGAACTCAACTCCTGAGAGTGAGGTACTTATCTCCCGAGGTATGCTTATGTTTAGATGAGGCCATTAGGTGTGCACAGAGTTGTCACACTGCAGCAGAGGAAGTCATTGGTTTAAGGTTTGTCAGTCTCAGGTGCCTCCCATGATGCTTTTCGAGAACTGCCACTTGCCAGAACCTCTCCGTTGTTTCTCTAGCTATGAAGTCCACCTTTCAGTCTCTGGAGCTTCTTCTGAGTGGCAGTCTACTTAGGCATTACTACTGCTGGTCATTTCACTAACATCTTAACACATGCCTGCCTAACTATGCCATTCTAGATGGTAGACATCAAGTCAGATGTGTGTGTGTGTGTGTGTGTGTGTGTGTGTGTGTGTGTGCATATATGCATGTTTGTGTATGCCATGTTATTCTGCCAAGAGTGATTGCCTAATGAGTATCTGTGTGGATGAGTACCTGAAAATCTACCTCCTTCTCCCCCAAATTACATCAGGCAACATGTGGGCATCAGGAAGGTGTCTGAGAGGCAGAATCATGGCTTGGATGAAGAGAAGAAGGATAATTCAGCTAGTGAAGAGACAACAACTCCAGGGAGTACTCTCTCCAGTATATCTAAAGAGAAACAAAGAGTGTCCTAAGAAGACAGAAGGTGGGCAATTGAAATAGCTGGTGACAAGGATGAGTCTACTTTGGTGAGGAAGGGACCTCCAATGAGACAAGAGGTAGGGAGAAAGAGCAACACAGCCAAGTGGGATGTGCCTGAGGAGTCCCGAGGGCTTAGCATGGGGGAGAAGCATACAGTTTAGCGAGAAGAGATACACAGTCCTGAGGAGAGCAAAGGCAGAAAGTCTAGGTTGACATTTATCACAGGCTGCAGGGGGCTGCAGAGAGCCCACGGAGAGGAGAACTCTCTTGTCATGAAACTATTGAACTTAAAACTGGCCAGGGGCAGACAAAGTATTTAATTAATTGCAAGACTGACCTGATTGTGCTGTATATTAGAAAAATCACTTTGGCGGAATAGTTTGGAGGATAGAAGGGACCGAAAGTAATCAATCTGGAAGCTATTCCAATAACCCAGATGAGACTAAAGGATGCGTATTTGGGAAGTGGATGAGGAGAGCTGGGGATGGGGTAGAATGTACAAATGTAGCAAACAGCAAAGTAGCCATATAATGCTTATGATACATTCCTTCCTGGGGATGCTGTAACAGATTGCCACAGACTCCAAGTCTTAAAAGAAAATACAAAGGTCTTGTCTTCTGGTCTTGGGGGTGGAAAGCTGGAACTCATTTATTGCATTGGGTTTAAGCCAGTGTGTTGATAGGTCTGTGCTCCTCATGGAGATTCTAAATCGAATCCATTTTTTCCCCTCATGTATGTTCTGGAATCCATCTGTGAAGAAGCCCGGGTTTTTCCAAAGGCAGCATCATGGTAGCTTCTCTCCTTATTGGCCTCTGCCCTGCCACCTAGACCTCCTCTAAAGACCTTTGTGGCTTTGTTGGACCTTCAGCATAACCTCGGACAAACTTCCCATCTAAGCCCCCAACTGGCCTTCTAGAGATGCTCTGAAATAGTGCATGCCTAGTGCAAACAGCAGAAATGTATCTAATCTTATTTTACTTTTTTTTTTCTTCTTTTTGCAGCTTGGGATACTCAATGTCTGGGGACAGGTATCAGCATGGTCGGCGTCTTCAGAGGTCTCCTTGGCAGGTAGATGCCATTTTTTCCCCCTGACTCTCCATCGCTATCATTTTATGTGTGTCTGTGCCACTACTTTCTGATATAATGAGGATATTAATCATTGGATTAGGGGGTGATCTAGTGACGTCATTTCAATTTATTGCCCTCTTTTAAAATCTCATCTCCAGACATTGTTATATTCTGAGTCACTATGTGGCTAGAGCTTCAACATGAGGATCTTGAGAGAGTACTCAATTCAGCTCCCAATAGACTCATTCATTCATTCATTCATTCATTCATTCTCTCTTTCTGCCTTCCTTTCTTCCTTTCTTTTTTTCTTCTCCAAGACAAAAGACTCACTATGTAGCCCTGGCTGTCCTGTAACTCACAGGGATTCACCTGCCTTTGCCTCCCAAGTGCTGGGATTAAAGGTATGTGCCACTATGCCCGGCTGTTTTCTTAATCATATCTGTAAGAGAGCACCTTTGGCATGGAGATAAGATGTTCATAAGGGGGAGGTAGAAGATGGGACATCTGTATCAAGAGAGTATAATTTAGAGTACAAAACTCAGAAAACTCATTTAAAGATATGGAGGTAGGGGCTGGAGATATGACTCAGTGGTTAAGAGTATGTACTGCTCTTGCAGAAGACCCGAGTTTCCACACCCAAACTGGGTATATCACAGCTTCAGGTGAGTTAACGCCCTCTTGTGGCATCTCCAGGCAACTGCATGCATATGTACATATTGCCACACAAATGTACATGGACACACATAATTACAAAAATAAAAGTAAACCTTAAAAAAAATCAAATTTAAAGTTAGGCAACTTTCACTCTTTATCACAATGTGCCTGTGCACAAAGAAGGGACCGTCATTACATTCAATTTAAACTGACTTTATATTCCTAGATGGATAGTGGACTCCTTGCGGCTATTGTATCTTTTGTAAGTTAACCACCCAAACCTTCTTTTTCTTCATTTGTAAATCAACAATGATAAGGGGTCTGATTTCATAACATGACTCTGTAAAGAACTCGGTGGATTAGACCCTATTCAGTAGGCCTTAGGGAGTCACATGACCAGTTGTCTCATCTCTGCCCCGGCTGGCAGAACAGTAGGTATGTGCTCTGCAAACCTAAAGAGAAACGTCACGTTCTTTCATGGGAAGATGTAAAGAGAGACAAGAATTTTGCCAGAGTAAAAGGGGCACAGGTGAATGTGTTTCAGCTCACGGACAGGGTGAGCAGCTAATACAGATCTGTTCGGCCAGCCCCCAGAATGCTCGGTTTCAGCCGCTCCTCTAGTGACAACACGTTCACATAAGACTGAGTGAGTGGGTGTTTTTAGTAGACCCCCTTCCCAGTACGTGACATGAAAGAGAAGGTTGCCACGTCACAGGCAACCTTTGCAGTGGTCGTGTAGGGCAGATTCCTATGGGAAACTGTCTTCTTTCTGATTTCCATTTCTGCTCCTTTCCCACCTTCTAGGCTCGTTCTCATTGCTCTTGGAACTGGAAGCACGTGCTGACTTACGGTGAACAGCGCATGCAACCTGCGGGAACTCTATTTATCTCTGACTTCTGTACCTGGCAGAGCAAAAAGCCAAAATGCTATCAAAATAGATGTGGGAGAGGAAGCCTCTTAGCGGGACGAGGGAGGAAATCTTTATCTACAAAACCTAAAGAAATCTTGCTGCCTGAATTCAAACCTGAAGTTCACCAATCTCCAGTTCTTCACAACCCCCACCCCCCATGAATCTGGACGTAACTATTCAACAATTTCCTTGTCTAATCCGTGACGAGTCCCAATCTAATTGTCCTCTGAGATGTCTTGGAATTGTGCTAAGTTATTGGTGGCAACAAGTATAATGGTCCATCTTCCTTTATTAGGCCTAACAATGTCACAAGTGTTTACTGAGCTCCCGTGGTGAGCTGGGAAGATATTCTAAACAATGGAGTCCATATTCCTAACAACCATGCCTCACTGTTCATTTTGAAGACAGCAGTGAGAAATGACCTGGAAATCCTCCTCACTGAGGAGTTTTAGGTAGTGAGAATGACTCCTTCTCAGCTCTAGAGCTTTCCTTCCCTGCCACACACACGCTTTTCCCATAATCTGTGAACCCTTTTATCGTAACTCAAAGCCCTAATTTTCTTGTTAGTATAGCATTTGGTTTAGTTATCAATTTAAGTGGTTAGACTTATGGCTTTTTAAATCTTTCATTTATAGGCTGCCCTATCAATAGGTGAGAAGCAGAGGGAAATTATAAATATATTTCTGCAAAAATAATGTGGGGGTGTAAACAGTTACTCACTCAACATGCTTGTTATTAGAATATCTGACAGACAGCTTGCTATTTTCTCAGCTGACGGCTAGGCCTCCAGAAAAGACTTGGAGGCTTCTTTCCCAACACCATTCTTCTGAAACAATAATTGTCACAGTGCTCAGAAACTTCCTGTGCTCGTGAGAACATTTAAAAAAATTTATAATCAGAGAAAATACTACAATGTGCAAATCGGAATGCAAATCACCTCATTTTTAATTACATTATGGGTGTAAATTACCCCCAAGTGCCAAACATGTCTACCCTGGATTCCAGAACTCTGTTTTGCAATTATATCTTCTGGTATGTCTTGCAATCTGACAGTAGCAACAAACGTGTAATAGCAATAATTATGAAGCCAGGCTATGGTGTGCAGCTTAATTTAACATCTAGAATCTATATTTGAAATGTAAAATCCAACTCTGTCAAACTTGCATCAACACCCAAAGGGGAAATGAGTGTGTGTGTGTTTGTGTGTGTGTGTGTGTTCACAACAGCAGGGATAGGAAATGATGAAATTATTGAATATAAAGACTAAAGCTTTGGGAATCAAGAAAGCATTAGCATGTTTAGTGACCTTGGGCTACCCTTGGCTTTAGCTTGCTCATGATGGTAATAGGTAATATCTGATCTATCAGGGTATGGTGTCTTCAGCGTGAGCATGAGAGTTATATCTGAAGTGAGAGAGCCAAACCCAGTATCATGATACTCTGGTACATACATGATAGACTGTGGTACATACATGGTAGACTGTGGTACATACATGGTAGACTGTGGTACATACATGATAGACTGGTACATACATGATAGACTGGTACATACACGATAGACTGTGGCACATACATGATAGTGGCTGGCTAAGAGAGTAGGGATGGATCCCCCTCTCTGTGCTGGTCCTGCGCTTTCAGTGAACTCTTTTACTTTATGTTGTCATTTTGGGGTTCTAGATTCCTTCAGTTTGTTTTTTTGTTGTACCCCAGGACCATGACCTTACCTACAGACTTAGAACTGGCTTTCAGCCAAATCAATTTTGCAACTCCAGGAAGAGGAAAAAGCAGATAAGGTCTTCTCAAGGCCAGCTTTGGGTAAGACACCCATGGTTTGTGTTTATCTGCCAGGGGCAGGGACAAAGCCATGTAGATCAATCCAAGGATGCTGCTTGGTGTGGTCTCTGGCCATTCAGGATGGGCTCAACCAAAACTCTATTACTGTAGAAGGAGAAGAGAATAGATTTTGGTGGGCAAATAAATCTCCATTTTTGGAAGGTGTAACTTTCAGTATACCCGGCACAGTGAAACACTATCGGAGTGTCCTTAGTGACCTAGCAGGGTACACAGCCTGGCTCACTATCATAATAGTGACTCAAGGAAGACAGTAAAAATGTTAATCAAGCTGAATAGAAGGATTCATAATGACAAAACTGAGGTTGGAAATATATCATCTTGGCTAGGATATGTAGCTCTGTGGCAGGGAGAGAGAGAGAGAGAGAGAGAGAGAGAGAGAGAGAGAGAGAGATTGATTCATCTATCAGTGCTCCTGAACAGATAACAGTTCAGAATCAGAATTCAAAAACAAATCAGTTGATCAGTTGTAAAAGAGTTGACGAAGCAGAGGATCAGAATGAACTAAATTCTAAGATCATGGAATTTTTGTTTTCTGGACTGCTTTGTCTATTGTCCACTTTCTAGCTCAAATCTGTCTCCAGGGCCTCAGCTCCATTTCTCACTCCTGAAGACCACACTCACCCCCTTCCTCCTCTTTAGGTTCCCCCAGCATCGCTGCCCTTGGCAGCATGCAGTTCAGAGAGTATCCTGGCCAGAACCATTTCACATTAGACATTGGATGTATCTTTTTGTTTGTTTGTTTGTTTGTGTGTTTGTTTGTTTGTTTGTTTTTTCAAGACAGGGTTTCTCTGTGTGGTCCTGGCTGTCTTGGAACTCACTCTGTAGACCAGGCTGGTCTTGAACTCAGAAATCTGCCTGCCTCTGCCTCCCAATGTATCTTGTCCCTGCAGCAGGACTCTGGAAGCAGGGACGTCTTCTTGCTACTGGTTCACTTTTCTCTCTTCACTCTCTGTAGCAGAGTGGAGGTCAGGACTCTCTCATTTCTGTCTCTGTAGGACAGTGCTGTCTGTTCTATAGATAAAGCAACTGCTTTGTAACTACACAAAGTGAAGTAAACGGAACCAAGGAAAGTGTCAGAGAGGCAGATCTGACACTCAAGGGAAGAGAAAGGTGCAGGTTTGACCCTTGTCATTGACAGTTTTCTTGAGTATAGCTTTTGGTCTCTTGGTTTTCTCTCGGGACGTCTGTTTGAGAACTTTTCATCCTTGCATCCCAGAGTGTAGGTCAAACAGAAGCAAAGAATCGAGGTTGAAGGACTCAGGAATGTGGCTCTTTAAGAGTCTGTTGGTGCTCATGGTCATGGTGGCCATGGGGTTCTTGGCTATGCTAACTGTCATGGCAGCCACAGGACTCATGGCTACTCTCCACTGTCTCTGCTTCTTCATCTTCGTCAATTCTGTTTTACCTAGAAGGAAAGCTAGGCAGAGGACTCAGCTCAGGACTTTACACATGCAATCAACTGCCCATGGATACTTGTGATTAGACGGTACACACCAAGGTAAAGAGGAAGGTGTGAGGGAGTCTATTTTACTAGTGGTCTTTCCCAATCAATATGGAGAAAAAAAATTGATTTTTGGTTTTCTGCTTCCTGAAGGAAAATCCTTATGTGGAGGTGCTGTGTAAGCGACATGCTAGGCATGACACACACTTATTGATTCTATTGATTGACCTTTCGATTTTTCTTGCTGCTAAAGTTCAGTTAAAATCCTACATTGAATCTGCTGTGCTCTGACTGGCATAGAAGGAGAGGCAGGAGAAGGTCCTTTGAAACTGCTGATCATGGTTGGGGAACCTGAACCTCTCGTTTCAGAGGCTGAGAACCAAACTGGAGTTTTCCATTCCAGATGGCAGGGGCAGTTATAATGGGGTCTAATCACACATGGCCCAGGAAACCAGAGGGCAGCATACGTATCTTGGGTTATTTTTTCTTGACAACCCAGTTATTTTAGAAAAATATGTGTGGGCTCTTGTTAGACAGCTGGTAAAAATAGCAAGTGTCACATGCCAATTTTTTTTAATTAAGCATTTACATCATATTTTATACTTCTGAAGCACTGAGGTTTGCTTGTCAGGGATGTTGCTTTGGGAGCCGTATTTATGACGGGATTTTAACTTTACCTTGGGAGAGGAGACTGGCGAGGAATTAGCTCTCAGGTGGAAGATGGTCTTAGGCCCCGGCTCCTGTCAGCACTTGTTTGATGCTGTTTCTATGAGTAGAAGAGAATGATAACAGCTGGAGAAGGGTAAGGTTTTTGAGAAATTAACAGAATCCAGGAACAATTTTGCTCAATGGGATTTTTTTTCCTGGACTGCTTTGTCTATTGTCCACTTTCTAGCTCAAATCTGTCTCTGGGCCTCAGCTCCATTTCTCACTCCTGAAGACCACACTCACCCTCTCCTCCTCTTTAGGTTCCCCCAGCATCGCTGCCCTTGGAAGCACGCAGTTCAGAGAGTCTCCTGGTCACAACTATTTTCACATTACACATTGGATGTATCTTGTCCCTGTAGCATGACTCTGGGATTGAGAAGAAAAAAGTCTCATTTGCCCTAAAACCAAACATGCTTTATTTTCCCCTCAAGCCTGACCACCTGAGTCCAATCTCTGTAAACCATAACAAGCCAAATGTGATTGCTCACAGCTGTAACTCCACAACTGCCTTGGTGCAATGGATGTGGAAGAGAAGAGAATTGTCTGGGAACTCCCACATCAACTCGGCTCGAGGATGTGGACAGGTGATGCTTGAGAAGGTAGAAGAAGAATTAAACCCTGAAATTAAACCCTGAAAATTGTGTTCCAAAATTCTGCATGCCTACTATAGCATATGCATACACACACACACACACACACACACACACACACACCAAGTCAATTTAATTAAAAATTTAAAAAAATCTCTTAAAGAAGAGAGCCTATATTTGTTTTAAAATAAAACATATTAAATGGGGGATAAAAGGTCTCTTAAATGCAAGTGCCCTGGGGGAGATTCTAAATAAAGAAATAAATGTACAAGACTGTATTCATCAGCATCCTGTGCTGGAGGCGAACGACATGAGAGGACCCATCCTCCATTGTGATCTTTAGTTAATTGTTGCTGGAGGACTGGGGGGCAGGGAGCATGTCTTGGGTCCTCTTAGTGGTGAAGCGACTGGTACAATGTTTATAGCATACACATACCAATCAAGGTAACTTAGAAACTGTGTGATCAGGGATGCAGATAGCTTTCTCCCTGGAACCTAATGGAATATTCTGTAACACTTCTGAACAGTTGTTTCTTTCATTGTTTTCTATCTAGCTTACCATAACAGTTCCCTGACCAGAAAGTTTCTTCCTTTAAGCCTCTGCATTTAGAAATTATAGTATTTTAGAACAAACTGTCATTCTCATTGTTTAAAAAGTTCCCCACCTTTTCTAGTGCCCCAGACAATTTCCATCATTGAAATAATGGAAAAACATAGCCCCAGACTTTGGCTATTGGAAATTTGTATCATACCATTGGTCAAGGCATTTTCCAAATTACTGTTGTCTATTTCATCTGTGTGGACTTCTATTTTTAATTTTCTTTCTTTAAAAAATGTTTTTATTAGAGCTGGAGAGATGGTTCAGCAGTTAAGAGTACAAGCTGCTTCCTCCCCTTCCCCCAAGGACCAGAGTTTGGTTCCTAGCACCCTATGGTGACTTACAAACATATGAGTAACCCATATAGTAACTCCACTTCCAGGGGACCTGATGCCCTCTTCTGGCCTCTGCAGGCACTGGACACACATGTGGCACACAGACACACATGCAAGCAAAACTCACAAAATAAAAGTAAAATAAAAATTAAAAATGTTTTTCATTAGCACATATTGGTTAAACATCATAATGAGTTTTATTATAATTTTCATACATCTATATAGTATATTTTAATCATATTCACCATGTTACCCTGTGCACTCTCACTGGTCCTCTTCCTCTGGTTAGTCCCCCTCCACTCTCATGTCTCTCGCTTTTTACTCTCTTCCTCCTCCTCCTCCTCTTCTTCTGCCTTGTGTCTCTCTCCTTCCTCCTCCTTCACCTCCTCTTCTTCTTGTGATCTGTAAAATGAATTTACAGGGGCATGAACACTGTACCAGTGGCTGCACCACTAAGAGGATCCTGGACATAGCCCCTGTCTCCCAGCAACAATTAATTAATGAGCATCATGGAGGATATATCCTTTAAAGTCCTACCTCCTCCATGGCAGATGTTGATGAAAACAGTCTTGTACAAGTATTCATGGGCCCTGTGCCCACCTCACTTATTTCTTATTTAGTAAACTTTATTCATTCTTTCAGCTAATTGTTTGCAATTCACTGAGATCCCACAGTGATTACAATTTTGGGTTAGAAGCTGAAAGTTTTTCCTGTAGGCCTCAGGCTGTGTAGAGTTCAGAATATGTCTAATATGGACTTGAATGCTGTCAGACAGGTTTCTAAGGATGCCACACTGAAGAATGAATTAACAATAGAGGAGTCTTCTTATAACTCAGAGCAGTGCTCATCCCTTTTCTCTCTCAATTCTGGCAGATGCTGTCGTCACCACTGGAGAATCGGAAGGAAGGTCAAGTCTGGAGAAACCATCCTGGAAGCAGACTCTGGCCTTGGTGGAGGTCTTCGTGGCTCGGAGCAACCATTAGGATGGACAAACGTGTTTAGGATGCTGTCTATTCATCCCCGTCAATCTTAGTGTCTTAGTGACCTTTCTTATTGCTGTGATAGAATTCCCTGAGAAGGGCGACATGAGGCAGAAGGGGCCTATTTAGGCTCACAGTTTAAAGGGCACAAGGTCATCATTGGCAGATCAATCCTATTAGCAGGGACTTGGAGTGGTGCATCGCATTCCGGCTTCAGACAGGAAGATGAAGGATGAATAATGCTGTGTCTCAGCTGAGGTTCTCCTGCTGCCTGTCTAGCAGTTAAGATGGGGTCTTTACATCTTACATAACCTCCCCAACCTAATCTAGATAACCTGTCACAGGCCAGCTGAGAGGCTTGTCAACTTAGGTGGTTCTAGATCCCATCACACGAGCAAGAACTATCAATGTCACGCTTACAAATGGAAACATGTATCAATGTCACGCTTACAAATGGAAACATGAGGTGGTTACTGTGTGTTAAGTTATTTTATGACTTAGAAGGCCAAGGTTCCAATAAGTGTGCCTTCATTTTTATATCAAGGGGCTGGAAAGAAGAGCACGTGTTCTTTGCAGCAGACATCTGCCCGCTTGAGATTCTATCCCTACTTTTGTCAAGGCTCTAAAGTTTTATGAAAAAAAAAAAAACAGAAGATAGTTTTTGTTTTTTCTGCTATCTTTTCTTATCCTCTAAGTTCTCTTATCTGGACCAAATGAAGTGATTGGAAGAGTGTGACTGGATCGGAGCATCATGTTCTGAATGTGTGTGTGTATGTGTGTGTGTGTGTGTGTGTGTGTGTGTGTGTGTGTGAGAGAGAGAGAGAGAGAGAGAGAGAGAGAGAGAGAGAGAGAGAATTGGAAAGGCAGATGCAGGAGTTTTACAAGGCTACCTTATTGACCATTTGGGGGCGAGTATCCATATTTTTCCCCTCTGAGGCCATGTTATTTTCTTTCCATTGTTCCGGTGTTGCTGATGGGACCACCAGCCAGTGCAGTGGGCTCCTATAATTCAACCACAAACCCACCTGTCAATGTTGTTCTGAACATCTGGCATCCAGCCTTTTAGAGGCTGCATCTTCCCCTCCAGGATTATGACATTGCTGTAAAGATCTCTGAGCTGGGAGAACTCTGGGGAACCCTCAGAACACAGAAACCTTAACCGCAGCCGGATCTGAACGAACCCCAATGGCTGTGGAGATTATATACCTGACTCTTCTTTCCAAGGTGACCTAGGGTTTAGAGAGTTGCATAAAGAAATGAACGTGCTAATAAAGGTAAAATATACACCAACAACCAGCAAAGGCAGACTATAAGCCACACTTTCTGGTGTGCAAGCTCTAACTCCTTTTTTCCAAGCTCTAAACTTTTCTTCTGTTAGCTTAAAATGACAAGTTAAAAACGTCAATTTATAAAAGCAACTTTAAATTTCTATCTTCAATTGCTTAGCACACTCCTAGGATGCTTTGTGGACCATTATAAATACCCAGATACCTGAAATGAAACCCCTCCTCTTTCCTCCTCGATCTCCTTTGCTCTGTCGATGTCACTGCCATCTCCCCAGCCACCGTTACCTGACTGTTATACTGTATTGTTGCTGTGTGTTCCTCGTGGAAGGCTGTCAGGCAAATGTGTTGTTCACGAAGAAGTCATGGTTAGCCTGGTCTTAACTCTTAGCCACTTTGTAGATTCTTGGCACTGATTTTGTGTGTGTGTGTGTGTGTGTGTGTGTGTGTGATTTGTTAATAAAGAACATCTGGTCTCAGTTTCTACACTAGACAGCAGAGCAGTTAATTGATTTGAGACAAGCAAGTTCACCTAGAAAACCATCTTTCTGGGAACAAAATTCCTTTGATTCCAGGCATGGGGTTTTGTTGGTCCTACACCACTTTTCCCGTGATCTCTAAGTTGCAGCTTGCAGTGGGGGGTATGCATAACGTTCAGTGAGGGATGGGAGGGGACCACAGTGGTAAGCAGGTGCATCTGCACACATCTGTGCCACTCTTTCGTTAAATCCTGGGGAGTGAAGTGAGGTTAAAAGATCCATTTTCTCAGTTTTTGTGGTGGTTTGAATGAGAATGTCTTCCATGGGCTCATGTATTTGAACATTTGGTCTCCAGTTGGTGACATGGTTTGGGGAGGTCTTGGAGGTATGGTTATGTTGGAGGAAATATGTCATTGGGAATAGACTCTTGGGTTTTTAAAGACTTGCACCATTCCTGGGACTGACTCTCTCTCTGTCTCTGTCTCTCTCTCCTTGCTTGTGATTTGAGATAAGAGCAGCTCTCATTTCTGCTTTATCTGGCTTTCTGCCACACTTCCCTGTTGTATCAGGCTCTTACTCCAGGACCATAAACCTAAATAAACTCTTTCTTCTTTAACTTGCCTTGGTCATGGTGCTTTATCACAGTGACAGAAAAATCATGAATAAAGTTTTGTTTCTGTTACATGTTGTAGACCCTATCCATCAGTTAGATGTGTTGCTAGATCTGGCCTTTGTCAGGCCGTGCTGAGAGCCGAGGATGGGGCTTCCACATGCTCGGATATCATTCTTGGGGAATTCAAAGTCGATTTTACATTTTTCTCCATCCAACTCATTAAGCAAAGCCACATCTGAGCTAATAAAAGGCCAATTGTATTCAATAGAAAATGAGAATTAAGAGCTGGAAGGAGTTTTAATAGACATCATTTGATCCAAACCTGCAGAGTCAGACAAGGGAACGTGGGACCCAACAAAGTCTTGACTTTTTTTTTTTTTTTAAAGATTTATTTTATTTATTATATGTAAGTACACTGTAGCTGTCTCCAGGCATTCCAGAAGAGGGCGCCAGATCTCATTAAGGATGGTTGTGAGCCACCATGTGGTTGCTGGGATTTGAACCTATCACCTTCGGAAGAGCAGTCGGGTGCTCTTACACGCTGAGCCATCTCACCAGCCCCAAGTCTTGACTTTTTAAAGTCACTTTCTTCCTGAGAATTTGAACCTGAGCTGTGAGCCATCTTTCTCATCTCCTGACCTCATGCTGCTGGCTTTAAAGTCAGCAGAGGAAATAGCTGAATATTTTCCTGCAGAAACTGAGAAGTCACCTGGCTGGTTTCAAACAAAACAACAGCAGCCAACAACACAAACAACTGTAAAACATTACACCCTGGCCACTGGGGGCAAAGTTGGTGCTGGAGGAGCTGACAGAATTTTTTTTTTTTTTTTTTTTTTTGATGTTCACCAGCAAATTCTAAAGCGCAGTCTATATGGAGAGCAACTGTTTGAGGAGCTGTGAGGGGGTGTCTGAGATAACTGTTAGCCTCCGGGGCTTCTCTCTAGTTGGAGTGGAGTGGGAGGTATGCTCCTCTGGGCAGAATATTTTCTTGATGGTTTTAATCATGCATCTTAAAGTCAAATAGATTACCTGACATGTTCATCTCCCCAGTCTCTTCCATGGTTATAATTTTTTAAATTTAATTGCAGATTATGACTTGGAATTAAGTTAGTTCTTATTTATATGTCTGTACTATATCTCAATTTTAATACTAGACTTTAATTAGATTTCAAGAATAACGTTTATTCTGTTTTCGAAATAGGCTTACTCTTTGATTTAATTATGTCATCAGAGAGATACTTGGCTTTGCCTAAATATATTCCCATAATTAGAAAATAAAATAAAGTAAAAGCAAACCAGTGTCTCCAAACTATGAGAAGAAACTCTAAGCACAGCAGAAAACACACGTTTCTTTCACCGGCTCTGCCCCGCTGCAGCTATTTTGGTTTATTCAGGCAGCCAAAGGGCAGTGCTATAAGCTGAGGAAGTTACAAACGACAGACACGTGCTTCTCAGAAGTCTGGAGGTCAGGAAGTCCAAGATCAAGTGTCTGGTGAGGCTCTGCAGGATCCTCATCCAGTGGAAACAGAGAGGGAGCTCTCTGAGGTCTCTTTTAAAAGGATGCAAAAGTCATTCATGACAGCCCCTCTCTCCTGACCTTCCGGAGTTCTGCCGTCTCATGTCTCACACCACAGCGTCATTTTGGGGGTTAGAATTTCAGTGTGCATTTGTGGAGTGGGGGAGAGATTCAAACATTATCTCAGTTGTATGCATGTATGCATGATGTGTGCACGCTCACGAACACACAGACGCGCGCGCGAGCGCGCACACACACACACACACACACACACACACACGCGCACACACATGCACATACACACACACACACTCATGAAGGGAAGAGGGCAAGTTTAAGTACTGTTTCTCAGGTGCTATACAAACACCTTGGCTTTTGAGACAAAAGCTCTCTCTGGTCAGGAGTTTGCTAAATTGGCTAGATTGCCTGGTAAATGAGCTCCTTGGGAACTTTGCTTGTCTCTACTTTGCCATCACTCAGATGACAACGTCCACAGCTGACACTGTCTGGCGTTTTTCTTTTCTTCTCCTTATGGATGGTTGTGAGCCACCATGTGGTTGCTGGATTTGAACTCGGGACCTTCGGAAGAGCAGTCGGCGCTCTTAACCACTGAGCCATCTCGACAGCCCCGGTCTGTGGGGATCAACTTGGGTTCTCACGTTTGCAGGGTAAGCACTTTGCCAACTCGACTCCTTAATGGCTCTTCTTGTCTTGTAGGTGGAGAATGAGTTGGGGTTTTGGGGGTTAAGGTAATGTTGATGAATGACTTCTTCGTCTGGGACGGTCTCAGGTATGTAAGGAATGAACAGCCCCGAGCAGCAACAGCACCTGGGTCTCCTGCAGCTCACACTCAGCTTCCTGTTGATGGTCCATATTTCAGATAGTAACCTGCTGCCTCATTAATTTCCATAGTTTACATGACTTTATTAATCTATCACACAGGAAAGCCAGGGCCAAAGCAGTTATCCACGAGCAGCCACAATGTAGAAATAAACACCCGGATGATAAGTGTTAAGCATTCGCAGAGCTGGCTTCATTAGTTTCTAGGTTAATTGCATGTCTCACAATTAAGTCTAATTGACTTGTTTCAGGCAAAGCCAGCCTGTGAGCTCGGCTGTAAATCTGTCCTATTCAAAATTCCGTAAGCTGGGAGCCCCGCATGTGGCTTGCCCTACTGAGTGACAGTTTGTGAGGTTGAGGACAGATCCAACGATTCATTGGTGATATCGGAGAGTGCAGCATGAAAGGTTTTGAAGTGTGTCACAGGAATAGCATTCGCCAGTGAGCCTTAAGATCGTGCTGATGGCAGGTGTTATTTAAGGAAAACAAGATGGGGTCTGTAATGAAGTAAATGACTGAATAAAACCAGAATGCAGAGACAGACACTCTGCCCACTCTGGCTTAATCAGAGACTGCTGGGACTAAAGTAGTTGGAGAAGAGAGAGATCTCAGTCCTTTAGGATTCTAGCCATTAACCAGAAACCCTATAAAATGGGAATCTTCTAACACACACACACACACACACACACACACACACTCACACACACACACACACACACGTATATGTATGTCTTCTAACACACGTTATATGTATGTGTATCTATATACATATATACACGTATACATATACATATATATATTCTAACATGTGTGTGCATACGTGCACGCATGTATGCTAACGCTGCCTTATGTATGTGAGAAGCAAGGCCAGAGTCTGACATGAAGTGTCTTCCTCTATTTTGTTCTACCTTATTCTCTGAAAGAGGATTTCCCCAGAGCTTTGAGTTTGCTGTTTTGACTATAGATTGGCTGTCCAGTAAGCCCTGGGGACCTGCCTGTGCTTGTGCTGTAGATGCACACAAGAAGATCTGGGTTTCACCTGGGTGCTGGGAACACAAACCAAGGCCCCCAGGCTTACACAGCACTCTCCTTACCAACTGAGCTACTGCCCCAGCACACCTACTTGTAAGATGTTGAAAACACATTTTACACAAACTTTCTTTCCATGGCTGTGTCAGAGTTATTTTGTTTGTTTGTTATGAACTGGTGGAGTGTCCTGGTTTGTTTTTGTCAACCCCACATAAGCTTAGACAAATCTGAGAAGAGGAAATCTTAACTGAGAGTGAACCTTTGTAAGGTTGGCCTATAGTATTGGTGAGGGAGAGATCCTCTCCCTTCCCCTTTGTCCTCGTCACTGGCAGCAAGAGAGCTGGCCCCTATGGGGTCATGAGCTAGAGAGAACATGCTCTGCCCCTCACCAGCTGCAGCACTCAGGAGAGCTGGCCTTGCCTCTGATTGGCTGTGTGTCGAGTTGGTGAGGGACAGATACCCTCCCCTCCCTTTGCCCTTTCACAAGCATGGGCAGGGGAGCTCCTGGGGAGCTCCCATGGGGTCATGAGAGTAGGAGAGCTGAAGAGGAGCCCTACACCTCACCCGGGCAGCACAGTAGTAGAGGTTACTGTGACGCTGGGGGAGTGGGTGAGGTGGCCCTAAGGGTGTGACTGTGAGAGAGATGGCCTTGAAATTTGTCTGCCATGCAGCAGTGTGGAGGAGGGAGAGGTGCATTCCCACATCTCACCCCTCACCACTTACAGCAGGTGGTAAAGCTGGCTCTGGTGTCATGAGAGAAGAGATGGCCCTGGCCCTCACCTGATGCAGTACCCGAGAGAGCAGGATCTGCATCTTGCCTGGGCAGTAGAGCCGGCCTGGATGTGGTGGTAGTAACCCTGAGGTCATAAGTGCAGGAGAGCAGGCCCTGCCTCTTGTCTGATGGGCAGTGCTGCGGATGAGGGAGAGGTGCCCTCCTCCCTTCCCTTGTCCCTCGACACCTATGGCAGGTGGGAGAGCTGATCCTGGGGTCATGAGAGTGGGGCAACTGGCCATGTCCCTCACCAGCTGCAATACTCAGAGAATGGGTCATGCACCTTGCCTAAGCAGTGGGGTAGAGCGGGCCCTGATTTCAGGGGTTGTTGGTGAGCCAGTAGGTTGACCAGCTCAGATACCTCTCAGGCCTAGATCTAGGGCTTTGAGTTTGTTCACCCCAACATCTTCCCCATGGATGAACTGCTGAAGTGCATGATGGGTCCAGTCCTGCAGATCCACAGCTGCAGGATCTCCATGACACAGCACAACCACGGGATGTCTAAAAGGAGTCCAGTGAGGATTCAGTATTGATGGAATGGTGGAAGCCAGAGGCCTTGTACCAGGCTAATGGTCATCGTAATGAACATTTGCGGCAGAGAGATACAGACAAAGGGGTATAATGTGGGCTGTATTATGCGTGACATATTACAGATTCTACAGCGAATTTTTTTCTCTGTTGTAGGGGGGGATTGTAAGGTAGCAGGTGGGTACGTGTAGGGGGATGGATGGCATTGGGGTGCAGGATTAACAAATAAAAAGGTTAAAAAAACCCAGATTGGCTTATAGGCCAGTCTGTGGGAGATTTTCTTAACTAATAATGATTTATGTGGGAGAGTTCAGCTCACTGTGGGTGGAGGCCTCCCTGGGAAGGTGGTCCTAAGATGTATAAGAAACCAGACTGACACCACTCTGGAAATTAGTTTGGCGGTTCCTCAGAAAATTGGACATAGTACTATGAGAAGATCCAGCAATACCTCTCCTGGGCATATACCCAGAAGATGTTCCAACTTGTAATAAGGACACACACTCCACTATGTTCATAGCAGCCTTATTTATAATAGCTAGAAGCTGGAAAGAACCCAGATGTCCCTCAACAGAAGAATGGATACAGAAAATGTGGTACATTTACACAATGGAGTACTACTCAGCTATTAAAAACAATGATTTTATGAAATTCTTAGGCAAATGGATGGATCTAGAAGATATCATCCTGAGTGAGGTAACCCAATCACAAAAGAACACACATGATATGCACTCACTGATAAGTAGATATTAGCCCAGAAACTGAGAATACCCAAGATACAATTTGCAAAACACATGAAACTCAATAAGGAAGACCAAAGTGTGGATACTTAGATTCTTCTTAGAATGGGGAACAAAATACCCATGGAAGGAGTTACTGAGAGAAAGTTTGGAGCAAAGCCTGAAGGAATGACCATCCAGAGACTACCCTACTTAGGGATCCATCCCATAGACAACCACCAAATCCAGGCACTATTGTGGATGCCAACAAGAGCTTGCTGACAGGACCCTGATATAGTTGTCTCCTGCGAGGTCTGCCAGTGCCTGGTAAATACAGAAGTGGATGTTCACAGTCATCCGTTGGACAGAGCATAAGGTCCCCAATGAAGGAGCCAGCAAAATACCCAGGGAGCTGAAGGGGTCTGAAGCCCTATAGGAGGAACATCAATATGAACTAACCAGTACCCCGAGCTCCTTGGAAGTATACCACCAATCAAAGAAAACATATGGTGGAACTTGTGTCTCTAGTTGCATATGCAGCAGAGGATGGCCTAGTTGGTCATCAATGGGAGGAGAGGCCCTTGGTCCTGTCAAGGCTGTATGCCCTAGTATAGAGGAATGCCAGGACCAGGAATGGGAGTGGGTGGGTTGGGGAGCAGGAGGAGGAGAGAGGAGATAGGGAATTTTCAGAGGGGGAAACTAGGAAAGGGGATAATATTTGAGATGTAAATAAAGAAAACATCTAAAAAAAGAAAAGAAAAGAAAAGAAATCAGATTGAGCAAGCCATGAGGAGTATGTCCAAAAGTAGTGTTCCTTCATGACCTTTTGTGATGGTTTGTATATGCTTGGCCTAGGGAGTGGTATTATTTGGAGGTATGACCCTGTTGGAGTAGGTGTGTCACTGTTGGTGTGGGCTTTACAACCCTACTCCTAGCTGCCTGAAAGTGAGTATTCTGCTAGCAGCCTTCAGATGAAGATCTAGAACTCTCAGCTCCTCCTGCACCATGCCTGCCTGGATGCTGCCATGCTCCCTCCTTGATGATAATGGACTGAACCTCTGTACCTGTAAGCCAGCCCCAATGAAATGTCATTTATAAGACTTGCCTTGGTCATGGTATCTCTTCACAGCAGTAAAACGCTAACTAAGATTCCCCTGTTTCAGTTTCTGCCTCCAGGTTTCTTCCTTGAGCCCTGACTTCCTTGAGCAATCGAGTGTAGCCTGGGAATTTGAAGACAGAACAAAACCTTTCTTCCCCAAGTTGCTCTTTTGGCTATGGTGTTTATCACAGCTGTAGAAACCAAACTAAGACATGGAGGTGGGGTAGGGAATTTTACTTTGAACAGAGAGAGAGAGAGAGAGAGAGAGAGAGAGAGAGAGAGAGAGAGAGATCCCTAGACGATTTGTTAATTTCACACAGGTTAGACCTCATTGGCTAACCAGCACACTGATTTTGTTGATGCTGAAAGAAGGTCAGGAAATCCACCCCAGAGGCTGGGGAGGTGAAGGCAGAGAAGGAAGCCCGTGTTACCTGGGGTGGAATGAACCAGAGCAACTCTGTGGAGGAGCCAAGTACAGAGACTGAAGAGAGGCAAAAGTGCTCACCACACAAGCATGAGGATGTGAGTTCGAATCCTCAGAACTCAGGGCGAGCCTTTGGAATCCCTTCCTCACACAAGGAAATGGGAAGCAGAGGGAGGAGAAGCACTGGAAAGGAGCCAGCAAGCCTGGTGCACTAGGTGGGGGAAATAACAAAGAAACCCAATCCCTAACAGGTAAAGGTGAGGCTCTCCCCTGACTCCATAATCACACTGTGGCATGTTCACGACAGCACACACACACATGGACACACACACACACACACAAACACACACGTACGCACACACTCATGATGCACTCACACAGACACACACACAAGCATGTATGCATGCATGTACTCACACATATGGACACAAGCATGCACGCATGTACTCACACTTATGCAAGCTTGCACACATGCACACACTTACACACACAGGCATGATGCAGTCAAACACACACAAGCATGCAAGCATGCATGCACTCATTCTCTCTCTCTCTCTCTCTCTCTCACACACACACACACACACACACACACACACACGCACACGCATGCATGCACACATACTTGCACTTACACTTTAAAATGTGAAGCTAGATTACTGTTTATTTTGTTACTCTGTTTACAAAGCCTCCCGGAGACTTGTCTGCATAGACTGTCCACACAGTATTTATTGCATGCGCTGTATGCACCAAGCATAGGATCTAGACACTGAAGAGAAAGGAGGAACAAAACAAATGCTTGTTAACTCGCATTTCCTGGGATCTTGCTTTCCTGTAGAGAGAAGGCTTTAGAGAGCCCTGCCGGGTTTGTAGCTGGTTGCAGAGCTCAGATCACATTGAGAATGTCCGGCTGGCTGCAGTCAAAGGAGCGACTGATGAAGTTAACCCAACAGCCCCAGCCCAGGAGATCCAGCAGCCAGAAATGTGAGGCTGGGAGACCTAACTGTACCACCTAGTTAAGAGAGCCTTATTTCATAGTTAGCAAGGCCAGTTTGTTTTGCTCAGGACCAAGGAAATTAAGACTTAAGTATGTAGAGAGCTCCCCCTACTGGGCACATGCCATTGTTACATAGTAAAGCCAGGTAGAGAGAGGCACCTCAATGAAATTAGCAGTCACTCCATTAACTTTTTAAAATTTATGGTGTTATAAATGTTCACACAAGGCTTTATACATAATAAAAATAGCCCTGCAGTAATCTACTTAGCCCCCCTTAAAATATATATACCAAACACACACACACACACACACACACACACACACACACACAATCTGCTTTATGCAGATGTCAGCTCTTAAAGCATTCATTGTTAATGCTGAGCATACGCTTGTGTGCTGGCTAGCTTTGTGTCAGCTTCACTGAGGATGTAGTAATTAGAGAGAGCCTCAGTTGAGAAAATGCTTCATAAGATCGGGCATTTTCTTAATTGATGATTGATGGGGGAGGGTCCAGCCCGCTATGCACTAGTGGTCCTAGGTCCTACAAGAAAGCCGGCTGAGCTAGCTAAGAGGAGCAATCCAGTCAGCAGCACCTCTCCATGCCCTCTGCATCAGCTTCTGCCTCTAGATTCCTACCCTGCTTAAGTTTATGCCCGATTTTCCTTCAATGAACATTGATATGAAAATGATATGGAAACTAAAAAACCTTTCCCCCTCAAGGTGCTTCTGACCATAGTGTTTCATCACAGTAATAAGCCTGACTAAGACAGCTGGCATGGGCCAGGATCACAGCGTGGGTTCTTACCTGACAGGTGCCATGTCTAACTGGCATGTCTACACATCCAGAAGCTGCTGGCAAGGAGCTTCCATGTGGTCTTCTTTTTGTCTTTTTCTACTTTTGCATCTCTCTCTCTCTCTCTCTCTCTCTCTCTCTCTCTCTCTCTCTCTTCAGTCGCTCTTTTCTGGCTGTGTACCCTGGTCCTCTCTTAAGCAATAAATTTGTTAAGAGCAGACACTGACTCTAATGGTTAGACAGATGTGTAGACAGGAGCTTTCTAGACCACTTTGCATTAGAATTATTCTATTTTGGCTCTTTTACTTTCATTAGAGGGCAGAGATAGTATTTCATTTACTATTTGGTCTTAAACACTTAACCCAGTGCCTAGTGTATGCTGTGATAGAAATTTATAGATTGAGATATTCAAGGGATTGGGGAGAGAGATCAGTTGGCAAAGTGCTTGCTATATAAGGATGGGAGTTCAATTCCCAGCAACAGTGTAAAAATCCAGCTCTGAGGAATGGCCTTGGAGCTTGAGGTCCAGTCTTGGTACCCATGTGCACATATGTGCTTGCATACCTACACATACACATCCCTGCTCTTACACATACTATACAACTGCACATACGCATACACATGCACCTGCACATACACATGTACCTGGGCATGAATGAACACAAATATCTACACCCTTTATATATACACATACATATATACTAATTTTTTCATATTCATAATTTCTTAAAATTTCAATGTCAGGGGCTGGAGAGATGGCTCAGTGATGAGCAGTGGCTGCTCTTCCAGAGGTTCTGAGTTCAATTTCCAGCACCCACATGGAGGCTCACAACCATCTATAACTGTATACCATGAGATCTGATACCCTCTTCTTATGTGCAGGCATATATGCAGACTAAACACCCATATATGCAAATAAATAAATTTTAAAATAAAAACGCCAAACATGGTTACATAGAGAACAATGAGGTAGATCTTGTTTTCTATGGTAAAGTCAGTTACTGATCAATTAAACTATTTCTTGAGGAGTAAAAAATTTTTTATGAAAAATATTTTTATATTTATACATTATGGTAAAGTTAAAAATGGAAGCTGTTGATAATGTGACATAATCTGTACAGCATAGGTAAAACACAGAAACAGCATTGAGAGGAAGTGCTAAAAAATATTAACAGAGGATCTGTGCTTTCCTGTGCATCCATTTTCCCCCTACAACGAGGACATATTATGTCTGCAGTCAGAAAAATATCTATAATTAAACCCCATGATATAAAAACTTCATTTCCATTTTAAAGCTCTTAGGATTCCCAGTGGTACACAGGATAGAAGATAAATCACATTGTTTGCTGATTATACCAGGCTCAGAATATCATCATTTAACTTCCTTTCTCTTTAAACTGCTTTCCTCCCAATCGCCTATTCCAGCCACAACTAATTTATTCTTTTCAAACATCTATTTTATTAAAGCATAGTTATTTTGAAAAATTTTGGAAAAGTCTAGAAAGTATAAGAAGAGTTGATCTGGGATGAAAATTTAGCAGAATGCTACAGACCTTTAGTGGTTAGATAATGCTGCGTCTAGAAGCAATGTGTTAAAATTCCCAGTGCCAGGTACATGATTCTTTCATTTCAGTTGTTGATCATGGTGGCTCCAGAGTCCCCTAAACAATATAGGCCCTTGTGAGTCATCTTGGTCACCTACTAGAACTGGAGACCACACATCTCAGCTGCAAGATATAGAGAGAGCAGGCTGGGGCTGCGTTGGGAGCCATCTCCTTGCTGGCTAACTTTCAGAGTGCTGGAAGTGACAATGTAAGCATCTGGGGGCGAAAAGGAATCCGTGGTCTCAGCCAGTGGTGAACGTGACAAACGGCAAAACCAACCTATCAGGCAAACGTACCACCCGGGTAATAGTGGCATGACAGTTATGGTGCAACCACCCACCCTCTGTTTGTGTTTGAGGACTGTTTCACAGCAGAGAATCCATTCCTGGTACCACAAGCTAGGTTAGCAACCTATGCTTGGAGAAGTCACAGGTTCAAGAGGAGAATGCACTACCCTCATTTAACTAAAATGGCATGGCATCAAAATGCCTCTAGATATTGGTATTTATACCCATAACAGAAGCTACTCTCAGGCTTAATCAGATAATCCTCTTTAAGTGAACAACTGTGAAACGAGGGGACTCATAGATCCTTAAGATGCTGACAATAAGTGATGATGGAGGGCCTAGTCCTAGGCAAGACATTTATACCCCAGCCCCCAAGGCTCAGGAAACATTATAGAAGATGAGATAGGAGTCAGAAGTCAGGGACTAGGCTTGTGAAATGCCATTCTCTAGGCACATGATTTCATAGCAGTTTTAGTTACTTTTACAGGGCCCACAGAAATTAGCTCTGCCATGAATCAGATAAGGATGGCTCATGGGGCCCTAATTTTACTCCTGAACCATTGACTACCGGAAGATTCCAGAAGAAGGGGAGTCATTGTCTCAAGTTGTCCAACAACCACTGAGCTCTTCCTACTCCAATGGATAGCTCCAAACATACAGTCACACAGATAGACCTGGTTAAACTCAGTGGGTCATAGAACAGTTATAGGCAGTAATGTGAGAAAGAGACTTTTAGGGAAGTGGGAGGCTCATCACACCAAAGGTGAGAGGTGTCTGAAGAGGATGGGGGAAATGGCAGTATTCAGCATACATTATACATTGTCCAAGAACAAATTTATCTTTTAAAAAAGCCCTTATAAGTCTCTTCTAAAGATTCAAGGCAATCTCTTAACTTTGAGCCCTAAAAAGTAAGTTATGCCCTTTCAATGTAGAGTGGCATAGAGTCAACGCTTCCATTTGTAAAAGGAGGGATGAGAGCAAACCAAGGAGAGATCTGATCAAAGCCAGGAAGCACCAAGTCCATGACCAGCATCTGGGGCTCCTTCTGACATCCTCTGGGTTCCAGTTGGCTTGGGTGGACCCAGCCCTCCGTTTCCACTGTCAGCAGCACATGCTGCCTCTCTCTCTGCATAGCACTATTTGTTTCTAGTCTTTCAAGTAAAACAGGCCATGCGTTATCTCTTAGAGCAGTACTTCTCAATACATGGGTGGGCCAGAAGTCCTTTATGGATTGTATTTTAGATATTGTTGGCTTAAGAGTAATCATTCCTTTCCGCCTAGAACTGAAAGGATTAAGTGAGAGAGGAGAGGAACTGTACACAGTCGGTGCTCAACACAACCATTACTAGGTGTGCATTTTGATATTTTAGGGTTCTCAAAAGTCTTGGTAGGGTTCCTTATATGAGCTGGGTTTGCAATGTCTGCCTCAGCCACACTGGACTGTCACTCTATTCGGTTCTTCACCTGTGCACTCAGTTGTCCTGCGGAGAGTGTCAGCTTCTTGTCTCACCCCTTGCCTCATCTTGATGATAGCTGTGATGTAGAGGTTTCCTGTAATATACTTGCTTTTCTATGAGCTAGAGATCAGGGACTTTGTGGGAGGCTGGTAGCTAGTGAGAAATGGGCTTGTGGGAAGAGGTGGAAAAGGGTAGGGTGGACCTCAAAGGAAGAGGAGGAATTAAGTTCAGCATAGACTTTTGTACAGATTTCCTGTAGGGAGGAGGAGAAGAAGGAAAAGGAGGAAGAGGAAGAGGAGGGAGGAGGGAGGAGGGAGGAGGAGGAGGGAGGAGGAGGAGGGTTCCGAGAAGGACATCCTGAGCTAATGCCGAGCCTGATGATAAACCAGAGAGCAGCAATGAATCACAGGCAGCCTCCAGCCAGAGTCTGACACAGGACACCCTCCCTTTTCACATTTCATGTTCGTGTTTAAAGCTCCCATCCTAAAGACCCATAAAACAACAGTCCCCACTAGTAATGATTTCCTGCAGGTCGCCTGGAAGCATTAGAAGAAGTGTTTCCTTTTAATAGGCTATTCGGGGAAGATAAAATCAATAACTTCTAGGCAGATATCTTGCAGATGCAAATTTATGCCCTTCTCATATTCCTGCTTACCATCTTGTCTTCTATAAAAACAAAAAAAATGAAAAAAAAAAGTAGTTACATAGGACTGTTGCCTTTGGTGAAAGAGATACTGCCTGGCACAGCTCAATATGCATACAATGAGAGAAATGGTCATGATGATAGATATTTTTTATGACAATAGATATTATCTGGAAGCTTTTTATACTACTGTAGTTGTATCTGGCTGCCTCTGGCTGAATTCTATCATGTGATCTAAAAATGCCATTGCTAATAGAATTGTTCTCTTTAAGACCTTGACAAATTAAGCCAGGACCTAATGTGGATAGCTTTAGGTCTTATAGACGCTTGACTAATGGGTCTGTGATAAAGATACATGCTACTTAAAGGATCCCAGGATGCAGATAGCATCACAAGGCACGTTTTTCCTGAGACTGCTGCTCTTCTATTAAGTAATCAGCTGTTTCAGATAGTTAGATTCACTGGTGGACACTCATCAGCTACAGCCTGCATTTAAGGTTTCCTCTTCTCTCTATTTTTGAATACATTTTTTTCTGGTGATTCTTCATCTGCGTCCCTCCGGAAAAAATAGGCAAGACTTCAGAAAACACAAATCAGAGAAGCATGTGTAAAACAGGCTCCTCTGGGTTTCTAATGCCGATATATCCCATCACTTCTCCTTGGGATCCCACAGTGAAGTCTGTGGCCAAGCTGTGTGCCCTTAGCCTTCTCATCTTCTGCTTGGACACAGCCATAGGCATTGCACTAGCTTAATTTTTGTTGTCAACTTGACACATACTGGAGTCACCTGGGACAAGAGAACCTCATCTGAAGAATTGGCCCAGTCTGATTGGCCTGTGGCTATCTGTGGGGAAACTGTCTTTGTTTTTCCCCGAGACAGGGGAGCTCCATCCCACTGTTGGCAGGATTGTTCTTTAGGCAGGGGGTCTTGTGCTAGGGGACGCGGGAGGGTAAGAGAAAATTTCTGGATGGCATGTGAAATGTAAATGAAGAAAATATCTAATAAAGAGAGAAAAAAATTAAAAAAAAAAGCTAGCTAAGAGTGAATCAGGCGACACCACACCTCCATGGTTTCTGCTTCAGTTCCTGCTTGAGCTCCTGCCCTGACTTCTATTAGTGATAGAATGTGACCTGGAAGTGTAAGACAAATAAGTTCCTCCCCAGGAAATGCTGCTTTTGATAAGAAGTCTTCATCACAGCCGCAGATCCATCTGGAGGTATTTACTACAGAGAAGCTCACAGCATTGCAGAAATTCTGTATAGGAGAGTTTATGGAAGCCAGGAAATATAACTGTACAATGTAACTAGTGGGATGGAGAGATGTAAAGAAGAGATTGCGTTTTGTGGAATACTGTACAGATCTGACAGACCATGTAACAGCTACACATCATGGGACCCGACAAAAAGAAACAAGAATTACAGCCAATTGTAAAGCACCCAATTCATGAAAATTGAATCTTATGTAGACACATAAAACTACATTTTACAATGACATGCGTGCGTGTAAGAAATTGCCCAACTAATCTGAATAAGTATTTTATAGGAGGGAGGTGTGGTCATGAGGGCAGAGGAAGGAGTAAAAAATGAAGATAAAACACTACCTATGGGCTGGGGGCTAAGTCCGATATCTGAAATTTAGGTCTTTGATTGCCCTGGAAAGGATGGAAGTTGTTCATTGAGAACAAACACTACAGGAAAGGCTTACGTGACATTGGTTCTGCTTCTCTTTTATTATAAGTAAATGCATTACTAACACCATAGGAGGATATGCATCTTTGCCTAATTCCTGAGTATGCTCAGTCAGGTCTGACCCACAGCCTCTCTTGAGCAGTGCCTTTCTCTTCCTCGTGGCCCATTTTCTGTTGATTCCACTCTGTCCCCACTGCCCCTGTGTTGGTTCTTCTCAGAGCTCAGGATGGTTGCAAAGAATACCCCGTGCCTTGCTAAATATTGCTCAGGATATGATTGATTTTGTATGTGGTATCACCAATCCCACTCCCTTCTCTCATCATCCTACCCCATCTCTGGTTCTCTCATGCTAAGGAATGAAACCTACGGTCTCAAGATAGAAAACCATATTCTACCACTGAACTAGGTCCCAGCCTCGTGAGAGGGGCTCACTTATTTTATAGTCTGCAGGAAGTTCTGTCACTGAATACATACCACATGGAATGGGTTGCCTTGATTTTCTGGAGAGCTGGGGTTTCCCAGTGAGCAGTGTACCACTGGTGCTGTGTGGTTCTGGGAGGAGGTGCCTTCTAGAGAGAGCATAGATGAATAGCATGCTGCCTGCCTGTGTAGAGATTTTCTTAGACTCTATTTTATTTCCCATTATCAAGTAAAATGATACTCCTGGCAGGGCTACTTCCTGAGTTTAGTGTTTAGCATGTTTTACTATTTATCTCTTAAATTGTTCTGACTCATTACCTCTTGCAAAATGTATAACACTGATGTTTTCTAGGCTGTGGCTGCTGGTGGGGAATGGTATTAGTGAGGAAGTCCTGGGCCTCTTAAAAGCCCACTTTTAGTTTATTCAGCTACTGGCCTAGTTTCACCTTTGCTGCTGTGATAATATATCCTGATAAGATTCAACCTAAGGGAGAAAGCGTTTATTTGGCTCAGAATTCCAGAAGTCAAGGCAGCTAGCTGTGTCACATCCAAGAGCAGAGAGAGAATAAATGTGTCCACCCCAACACTCAGTTAGCTTTCCCTACTCTTACATAGTCCATGACTCCAAAGTAGAATATGCTGATGCCCACTTTTAGGTGGGGCCTTCCCATATCAACTAAGGCAATCAAGACAATCCCCCCCAAGACATGTCCACAACCAACTTGACCTAGACAATTCCTTACAGAGACTCCCAAGTGCTTCTAGCTTGTGTTAAGCAGACAATTAAGTCTCTCATAGTACTCAATCCCTGAGCATAGATCTTAATAAAGATAGGTTGGTTGGTGAGAGGAAGAACAGTAACTGTGTATCAAGTTGTTAGTTGGTCTATTAAGCCAAGTGTAGTTATCAAGAACATTGGAAGATATGTAGCCTAAGATGACCTTGAGTGAGACAAGGTAGCCCTCATATTCACAGTCAGAGGTCCTTGGCTTTTCCTAACATAGCCTCACCAGCTCCATCTGCAGAGTGATGCCTTGTATCCCACAGTATGGAAGACACAATACCTGAGTCATTTTCCTGCCCACTCTTGTGCCACGCTGTTGTGATTGTCTTTCTCAGCTCCCAGGGAAAGGGGATCATTCCCGTGGCGGGGGGGTGGTGGTGGTGGTGGTTTGTTCCTGCTCCAGGAAATAGCGCCATGGTTCTGTCTCTCAAATTGGCAAATGAAACAGATGTGGTTAACTTTATCTCTAGGGAAGACTCCTTATAGGTGTTACAGGAGCTCGCTGACACTGGCTATTATTGTTTCTCACCTAGAATGACATGTGGGTACACACACACACACACACACACACACACACACACACAGGACTAGACTGCACGACTCTACTAGGGAGGTAATTGCTTGTGTTCTGGATGAACTTCAGCCAAGAGGTCATTGGCATAATGTAATGACAGCTGTCTTAGTGGTAACATAGTGTCATATTTTCATTTCAGTGGCTGCAATAAAATATCCCAACAAAAAACAACTTGGAGGAGAAAAGACTTGTAATGCAGGTTATTGTTCATTGTTAGAGGGGAGCTCAAGGCAGTAATTTTAAACAACTAGTGATATCACATTCACAAGAACAAAGAGAAATGAATGGCCTCTTTTGGCCATTTGTGCTCAGCTTGATCTTGTTAGTCCTCTTTTCTGCCTAGGAAATGATGCTTACCCACAGTTCACTGGGTCTTCCCCTATCAATGAACTTAAGATCATCTCTCCCAGACACGCCCATGGAGACTCTCTTCCCAGGCGATTCTAGCTTGTACCAAGCTCACAATTAAACTAGGCATCACATAAGGGAAGAGGATAGCTGCATGTATATCTGCCCTAGTCTTTCAGAGATTGCCCCAGAGCCCTTGCCTCCTACATCAACAATCTCCCTAATATCGATATCCCCTCTCAGAGTGGATCACCTGTAACAGCTAGTGAACTCATTCTACATATCATCCACAGTGGGCATTAGGTCTCACTCCTGATGGTATATCGTCTACATTCTACAAGTTTAGAAGGACACAAAGCAGACTTCGTGTACCCACCATTACAGAGAGTAGCTTCCCTATCCTGAAGTCCCTCCATGCTTTCCTTTCCACCCCCAACCACTCCCAGCAGCCACTGCTTTCTCATCTGTCATCATTGCCTTTCTTTCTCTAGAATCTCACGTACTTGGGATAGACAGTGTATAGCCTCACATTGACCTCTTTTACTTGGAGTTTCTCCATCCTCTTCCATTTCTATTTAGTACTGGATTATATTCCACTTTCTGGATGTACCACAGTATGTTTATTACCTCACTGAAAGATATATTGGCTACTTTGAAGTCTTGGCAGTTAGGAAGAAAAATTTAAGCACTGTGTGTTGGTATTTGTTTAGATATATTTTCAACTTCTTAGGTTAAATATCAAAAATCACAATTGCTGATACTGTGGTGGAAATCTGTTTTTGTGAAGAGAAGCTCCCTCCCCCTAAAACCAATCCAAACAGTCTTCCAGAGCGACTGTACCATTTTGTATCCTCACTAGCAACAGAGAGGGTTCCCGTCGTTTTCTAGGTGTCACCAGCATCTGGTGCTGCTGCTGTTTTGTGACTTTGCTACAAGGGTAAGAATTTGGTATAACTCACTGTCTAGAACACATTTCTTTGGTTCATATGATGTAGAGCATGGCTTTATTTGTGCTAGGGTCTGAACATTTGTGTTTTTTAAATTCCAGCTATTAACGATCTAATCACCAATGTGGTGGCCATTGGAGACTGTGCCTTTAGCAAGTGGTAAGAGGACCTTTAGAGGTGATAGGAGAGGGTGAGAGGGTTCTGACCTCTTGAATGTTATTAGTGACTTTACAATAGCCTCTGGAGTGCCCACCTGAGCCTCATACCATGTGATAAAGAAGATCCCCTCATCCATGAGCCCAGGAGTGCTCACCTGAGCCTCATACCATGTGACAAAGAAGATCCCCTCATCCATGAGCCCAGGAGTGCTCACCTGAGCCTCATACCATGTGACAAAGAAGACCCCCTCATCCATGAGCCAGAAACAGGCAGTTAGTGCATTGCCTCCCTGCCTCCAGAACTGAGAAATGTCAAGAAACGTTAATTCCTATCTCGAAGGTGATCAGAGCTGTTTTATCCTGGAGCCAAATGGAGGAGACCACAGCATGTTACCCCCACAAACCATGTTCCAACATAGTAACAGTTTCATGAGTATAAAGCAAGATACTTTCCAAATATGTTAAGTAGCTCAGGTGGGCAGCTTACAATAGAGCTAAGAAGACCTTCTGACAGGTCTCAGATACTATCTGATGACATTCTTAGCCTTTGGATTAGTGCAAGTTGGGAGTCTGTTTAGGAATTCCAAAATTATGTACTTAATAGTCACGAGGATGCTTAGTCACACAGAGATGAGGAATAAATCCGACAAAGCATGACAACTTACTTATCTGCACGTAGTAAATCCTCTGTGTTACTGTGACATACTGTATTTTTCTATACTGCAATTCCTCCTTCTGCATCTGCTCCGTTGCATGCAGAATGGCAGATGGATGCACGTGAGTCACTTTGACATTTCTCCAGTGGCCTTTTTGGGGGACAGTTCCCTCTATCCCTGGTGCTGACTCCCTGTACAGAGGGAACCTCACTGTCCCCCAGTGTCCTTCATCCATTATACAAACCCCATGGTAATGACACATGACACTTCTGAAACAGGAAGCAAGGACTCACAGTTACAGGCCTGTTATTTCCTCTTGGACACTTGATAGGATGCTAATGGATTGCTTCTTTGTTCAGACTACGGTGAGCTTCACTTTGCGTTTCTTGAGGTCACGGGAGATGGGGGTTGTACAGGGAAAGGGAAGAGGGACTGTTTAGAAATATGGCTAAAACCCACAAGCGGATAAAGGAAGCATTATAGGGAACCCAGAGAGAAAACACACAGGCAGGTTGTTTGCACATCATTTCTGTAGGAAACTCAGTCCTCACTGGGTTGGAATTCTAAGGTTCATAATTCCTTCACAAACCCATCCCCCAGTTTCCGAGGAGTGGCCCTGAGATTTTTCCAGCTTCTAAAACCTGCTGACTACGGGATGATGATAATATATGCATGTTGGATGCCTTGCCTTTTTAATGTGCCAATTGTAGTCATTAAGTGCTGTAGGAAGAAGATGAACGTGCAGTTTAGGGAGAAGCTCCTGTCTAACTACCAGCTTAATTAATACAGGGAGGGGTGTTATGCAGCAGTAAAGTGATTTATTCCTTCCTTACTTCAGTAATGCGTTTTGCAGTTTTCTTCTCTCCAAGCTCAGGGGATTTCAGGGTAAGTGGGCGGGGCAGGGATAGGGCGAGTCCACTGTCAGCTCAGCATTCAGAGGGCTCAGATGGACCCTCTGTCCCAGACCTTCTGCCTCAGTTTCCACTTGTTATGGTGTACAGACCTAACACTTCCCGCTGTGAGCTTCTCACATGATTCTGTCTCTGAGGTTGTTAGGTTTCCATCCTTCCTTCATTTCCTCCCTCCTCCTTTCTCTCCCTTCCTCCTTCTCTCCCCCCTTTCCTCCCTCCTCCCCCTTCTCCCTTCATTCCTTTCTTTTCTCTCCCTCCCTCCCTGTCTTTCTATGAAAGGTCACATGAATCTCAGCTTGTAGATGGGGACAACCCTGAATTCCTGACTCGGTTTTTCAAGTGTTGGGATTGTGTTGTGTTGTCTTGTTTTTTTTCAGTTGCTCAGGGTGGAACTCAGAGCTTTTTGTGTGCTAGATGGGGACTCAACGTGAGCCGCTACATCCCTAGTTACCTTCCTCCATCGCTGTCTCTTTGTATGTGTGTAGTATATGGTATATGTACACACATACAGAGGCCAGAGGAGGATGTGTTTTTACATTTATCACCTACACTTTGCTTAGTTGTTCAAGGCAAAGTCTCTCACTGACACGGAGCTCACAGGCAGGCTAGGCAGGTTGATCAGCGAGCTCCTGGGATCCCGTGTCTCTGCTGGCTCCCTTCCGCCAGAAATGCTGGGGTCATAGGCACACATAGCCATGCCTATATCTTTTTGCACATGGGTACTAGGGATTTGAACTTAGCTCTGCTGGGCTTTCCCAGCAAGTGCTCTTATCTAGTGAACCATCTCCCCAGTCCACCAAGCCCCTCATTTCTTGATGTCTTTCTGGACTGTCAGAGCCCACCTTGGTGCTGTGATCACCAGTTCTAGAAACTATCTTGATGAGACCCTGAAAGGACATGGGCTCCTGTTGGATGAGGAGATGCTATCACATGGCTGCCATTAAAAACTTCCAAATCAGAATATAAGCCAGGAGGATAGGCTCTGAAGCTGTTATCACTTAATGATGGCCACTGCTATGCGTGATCCTGTTCTCTTTTGGTCTCTAATTATCTTACATTCCTCATATGCCCCCTTCTGTGTGTCTAGACATATGCTAACACCTATTTCTTTACCTTTCATAATTAGAAGCTTAACTGAGCCCCACCCCCCAACAAGCTCATGATATTTTCTTTTTTCTTTTTAACTTTTCATTGGTTCTTTGTGAATTTCACAGCATGTGCCCCGATCCCACTTATCTCCTCTTCCTGCCTTCCAGATTTCCACCCTTGCAACCTCCACTAAAACAGAGAGAAAAAAAAAATCTCACTGTGGAAGCTATAGTGTGTCACAGTGTGTCCCCACAGTATACTCCTTAGTCCACATGTCTTTGCTTACAAATGTTCATTACAATGATTTGTTGGTTTGATTCTAGGCCCCTGGCTTCTGCTATACGATCAATACTGGAACCTTTCTGGGACTCCTCTCAGATATCCTGTTGTTGACCTGTGTCATGGAGATCCTGTAGTTTTAGATCTTCATGCATCCTGGAAGTTCATCAATGGAGTAGATGTAGACTGAGGGAGGAGTGGAGGGAGTCTCTCCCTCTTCTGCACCACTGCCCATCAGACAAGAGGCAGGGCCTGCTCTCTTGCCTGCTGAGGTGGGAAGGGGTGAGGGCATCTCTCCCTTGCTCACACTGCCATGTGGCAGACAAGTTATAGGGCCAGTTCTTCCAGGCTCACACCCCTGAGGCTAGCTTACCCACACCTCCTCCATCAAGGTCGAGGTGCACCTGCTCTCCCGAGTGCTACGGCAGAAGAGGTGTAGGAACAGCTCTCCTGCTCTCATGAGAGAGGAGGGTTTCTCTCCCTGTCCACATAGCTGCGAGGGAGATGAATGGAAGAGCCAGCTCTTCCACACTCCTACCTATCCTTGGGGCCAGCTCACCCATAACTCCTGTAATGTATAGGGCCCACTCTCACAAGTATTGCAGATGGCTGAGGGTAGGATTAGCTCCCCTGCTCTCCTGCATCCAGGGGCAGCTCTCCCACAATGCCCTGGGGTAAGGTGTGGCCACTTCTGCACAGCTTTCAAATATCAACATGTCCCTGGGCAGTAGCCCAGACCAGGGATGTCCACCTGGCCTTTGGTGATAACAGATCCTTACTGCTGCAGGTACATTGACTCAGATGTGGCCCTTGGTGGCAGCACAGGCCAGGACCCCACCATGGTCCCAGTTGGCACAAGCTGTTCCTCATTACCCTTGAGCTTCCAGTTCTGCCCCTCTTCATTGTGCCACATCTCTCTGTTTCTCTTTCTCTTTTATTTCTCCACAATTTACTTGGTCTGCTTAATGGCATCATGGCCTCTGAGTGTCTGGGGTTGTTGTTGCAGGAGTGGTCTTAGGAGTGCTATGCTTCACCCATGCCTATGGCACTGGGCAGGGGCCATCTTGTGCATGGTCTGTCCCCTTCCAGGCCTGTGTGTTGCTGAACTGGTGGTCATCTCAGGCTATCTTCCTGAGCTAGTGTCTGGGCTCCATGGCACTTGTCTGTTGGTTGTCTCAGGATTGCTCCTCACCCAGGCCTACTTGAGGCCCTGTCTTGGGCTTGCTCCTGCCTGGGACCCACAGTCTCAGGTGGGGTTCTTTTTAGTCTCTGGCTTACTCCCCATTCTAGCCTGGGACCTCATTCTGGCTTGCCTGCTGCTGGATTGGTGGTCATCTAAGGTTTGCTTCACTCAGGGAATGTTAGGCTACTAATCATCCCAATGTTTATAGGTCAGAACATTGAGCATAGACATAGCTTCTCCTGTCTGCCACTACACATGTGACACAACAGCCACATCAGCAACACCTCTAGGGGTAGGTTATTTCCTTCCTTCCTTCCTTCCTTCCTTCCTTCCTTCCTTCCTTCCTATCTTTCTTTCTTTCTTTTTTTTGCTCATGTTTTGAATGCTTGTCTCCCAGCTTGTATTACTTCGAGTCTGTAGAGCTTTTAGGTGGGTGGAGCTTGGTTGGTGGGGGGTGAGTTTCTGGGGAGGGAGCTTTGAAGGTTGCAGTTCCTCTTGCTCCTGGATGCTCTCTCTGCTTCTTAGCCCACTGGTGTGTGAGGCACATCCACTAACAGCTCCCACCTACGTGAACAGGGCCACACAGTTCTGTTTTGATCAACTGGATTCCTTGAAAATAAACTCTCGTGTTGTTTCTGCCAAGTGTTCAGTTCACTAGGAGGTAAACACAGACTGATCTATCGTCTTTTAAAATTTTATTTATTTTTTTATCTTATGTTCAAACTTCGCATCTTTGTGTTCAGAGCTAAACTTAAGCTTCAACCCTTCATTGGAACCGTTGTGACCTCTGTGGAGTTGTGTGCTTTTATATTCTCCAGCTGTCAGTTGCTTACATCATCTCGTTGACGTCATTGTGTTCATGTCACACACACATATGTTTCAGGGCTGTACTCTGTGCCAGGCACTGCTGAGGCACAGAGACTATACACCGAGGTAAAATGTATGAATTGGTTGTTGTATGACAAATTTTTTTTTTCTTGGGGAGATGCAACAAGCACCTGTGTTCACCCCTGATGCAAAACCTATGATAGACCAAAATATGGATACCACCAAAGTTCACTTTGGTGAATCAATGTGTTTTATTGGGGTTAATGGTTTTTATGGGTGAAGGGGCTGTTTATAGGAGCAGGCATGACACAAAGACAGATTATCACCAAAGCCCATCTCAGAATGGGTGACAGCTCACAAAATCTGGAAACCTGGAGCACTCTGTACAGCCTGTAGGCAGCTTAACACACTCTCCAGGTGCCTTAGTTGGTCTGAGCCCCTTCCAGGTAGCTTGGCTGGTCTCTGTTTCTTCCAGGCAGCTGTCTGGTCCCAGAGTCTTCTTTGCAGCTCAGTTAATCTCAGTCTTTTAGGAAACTCTGCACAATATGTGTGAGAGAGTAACCTTCTGCTTTCATGTTTACTCTGTCAGAGAGGGACCTGTGAATCTGATCAGTTTCAGGAACTTCCTGGAGTTACTTTGAGCTCCCTTGCTTAAAAAGCACCCTTACAGGATGGAATGTTTCATTTTTAGAGAAAACTGTTACACAACACTGGTAAGCCAACAGTGACAGACAGCCCCTGGAGCAGAAAAGGGACAATGTTGCATAATGATAAGTATCCCAGAGATTGCTTGTTGATGTACTTTTTGGGGGCTATTTTATTTGGGTTCTTATACCTACCAACCTTCTCCACCCCAGTACTTTCCAATCCCTCCAACACTAGGTAGGATAGAAAGAAGGTTAGCGGGGAAAGGAGCTGTAGACTGTTTTAGACTGCTTTCTGGTGGTTAAGGGCATCCGGTTCCTTGGAGCAAGTCCAATCTCTGTCATCAGGATATCTCTAACCAGAAGCCCAGCAATCCAACAATAGCAAAAGCAGCAACAGGGACCAGCAGCAGCCAAGGCAGGAGCAGTGAGGGGAGAAGCAGCCTCACAGGCCCTCTCGGGGCTCTTGCATTTATACCTTCCGAAGAGTCCTCAGAATTCCAAACATAAACTATCTGCAGCTTGTAAAAATCTCAGCCCTCCTAGAGCAGGAGACAAAGAGAGTCAGTGGCTGTGGATGATCTGAAGCAGCCCCCTTTCCCAAAGCTGGGACTAAAACCAAAAACAGGTTCACATAACATAACTGGGGTTTTAAAAGAAACCAAAATTCCCCACTTTTTCCAGAAAAATAGAACATTTTCATTGACCCCTAAAAGGATGGAACTATGGGAAGATCCAGGGGATGGGAAAATAAGAGCAAGAATTTTGTCATTGGAATAACATGTTGTGTCCAGGAGTAGATATCAGCCCTGGTGTCGTTGTGGCCAGAGCTTAGCCAGACAAGACTTAGTGGGCCGTAGTGGGTGAGGACCCAGAGATAGAGAACCTTGTTCACCAGAATTAGACATAAGAGAGTTTAAAGCAGAGAATCGATGGATCCCATTTTTCTCTGTGAAGACTGGTCTGAGGTGGGAACAGAAACTTCAAAATATCTTCCACTCATGCCTTGCAGTCAGAAGCCTCTCCTGGTGTTTAGAGACAGCAGGGATGTTACTTATTGGCTTGCTTCCCCTGGCTTGCTCAGCTCGCTTTCCTATAGAACCCAGGACACACAAAACTAGTCAGTACATATGCTGTCTAGAGAACCCCAATTGAAGAGATATTTAATGGGACCAAATGTGACAATGTATGTGGAAACCCTTAGCCGCGTTCCCACACTGGCTGAGAATGCAGCAAACATACAGCACAGTTTGAACGTGCAGAGTGCAAATTCCAGGAAAGTCCATGGGCAAATGTAAGTACAATCCAGACTCCTTCGTACAAATCATGAAATAAAGCAAAAGGAAAATGCTAACCAAAATCATTCACATTCTTCCTATCGGTCAAAAGTGCAAAGAATAAAAAAAAAAATCCAAAGGAGGACTGGACACTGCCTTTCTAGGCAGCCTACCCGTGAGAGGCAGTCTGAGCAAACAGACAGGGCTGGAGCTGAAGAGGGCATAAGGCTGTGGGTGTTGAGAATACCATTGTGTGATTTTGAATACCTATGGGAGAACCAGGCAGAGAAGATGAACTAGAAGAGAAAGTAGATAATAGATACAATTCATGACAGAACATAAAGGAACTTGGCCTTAACTAGGAAGAAGGAAGTTGCTGTAGTAGAATTTGAGAAGGTTATTGTTAGAGCTAGACTGTAGCTTTGAATGTAGATGCTGGGCAGTTAGGAGCCCATCGTAGTAGATCCAAATTGGTGGGTGAGGATAGAGGTGAGGCTGTCTGCTGACAATGAGGGAGGTGTACAAGAATGGTTGGTTTGGCTGCAAAGGTCATCAATGCTTCGCTGAATAAACCGAGAGAAAGGATCGAGCAGACGTGTCTAGCAGTGGGAACTCAGACTGTACGAAGCACTGCGTGAGCTTAGGATCAAGGCTTGGTTGCTCAGTTTGGCCACATGGTCTAAAGTACCACAGTTTTCTACTTCCTGATCACTTCATAAGAACACACAAAACAATGACCAAAGTGCTTTGCCTCAAAGACATTAATCTCTAAACACACATCCAGAACTTCAGCTTCTGTCTTCCAGATCACCAATTTTGGTCTTTAGTTATTTTTTGATAAATTCTCTTTTTTTAAAGATTTATTTATTTATTTATTTTATGTATATGAGTACATTGTAGCTATCTTCAGACACACCAGAAGAGGACATCAAATCCCATTACAGATGGTTGTGAGCCACCATGTGGTTGCTGGGAATTGAACTTAGGACCTCTGGAAGAGCAGTCAATGCTCTTAACCGCTGAGCCATCTCTCCAGCCCCCAATAAATTCTTTTTTATTTTTTAAATTATCTTTATGTTGTTTATTTATGTGTGTATCAGATAGAGGCAGACAATAGATAGATAGATAGATAGATAGATAGATAGATAGATAGATAGATAGATAGATAGATAATGCAGTAGGTGTGTGTGCCTGCACTTGTGACTATGGCAGCCAGACATCAATATTAGCTGACTTCCTAAGTTGTTCCCACTTTAGGTTTTTTGAGACAAGGTCTCCAGCTGAAGCCAGAGATCACTGATTGGTAGACTGGCATCACAGTAAACCTCTGGGATCCATGAGGCTTTGCCTCCCAGTGCTGCATTTACAGGCGTGTAATGTCAAGTGTGGCATTTACATGGGTTCTGGAGATCCACGTTCAGGCCCTCAGGCTTGTGCAGCAAGCAGCTTACCCACCGAGCCATCTCCCCAGCCCCACCGAGCTATCTCCCCAGCCTTGCTTCTTGAAAATTCTTAGTACTGAGCTGTCTTATTTGCAGAGTAAATTGCAGTGCACAAAAATGTTTGCATTCATTTCCTTTTCTCATTTAATCTTTCTGAAGTACATAATGTTATTTTCCACTTATGGAAACCAAATGTTCGCAGCATGAAGGGCGTGATCAAAGTCGAGATGATGGTAAGGGTCTGGGCAGGGACATGGGCACCGGCCTTCTCTCTCTATTCAAAGTTTATGATCCTCCATTGATGTACATTCCTGATCTCAGACAGGGGCTAGATTTGGTCTTATTTTTATAGATTAGTTTAAACAGAAACAGATTAATTAATCAGAAACAGATCATTTAATGTTTTTCTGTTTTACCCTGTTTCATTTACTTATGTGTTCTCTTGAGCTGCACTTTATAATTCATCACGATGAATCCTTCTTTCTTACAACCTGGGTGGTGGCATGCTTCAAATAACAAAGGGAAAAGCTGACTTATGAAAGTGAATGTTAAGCCTCTTCCATGAAGTCATTCCTGTTCGTGATTTGTCTGAGTTATGCCCACGGTAATGTGGTAACTGGCACAATTTCAATAGCTGTAATATCTCTTCAATTACAGCTGCCCAAAGATCACTTAAAAAGCTGCCACTGCTCAATGCGTCAAGGTGTGGCTGTAGGGAAGAGACATCAGTCATGGTTGTCTTTGCAGGGGGCAGGTGAACAATTCATGTGCCACCAGCACTTTTAAGAGATGTCAAGGCTATTTCAAAGGTGACAAAGATAGGCAGGGATACATCCAGCAAATTAGGTTCTAGAGTTTCTTAGAGCATTAAAGCTCACAACTTCAAAATACAACAGTGATAAACTACTCAATCTATGCAACATGTATTCATGGTTTGTTCAAAACTCGATTCTTGTGCACAACCAGAGTTTGACTTTGTAGGTGAAAAAGGAAACAATTTAGCAGCCCCATTATTAAGACTAGAACCTTCTAGTGGGCAAGATAGACCCCTCTCCAGCTACCTGTGACTTACAGGCTCATGTGTTTGACTATCTGCTCTCCCTGGTGTTGCAATGATTCTGGAGGTTGCGGGGGTTTGGCTTTTAGAGATGGTCACTAAGGTCACTTAGGAAGGGTCATTTCCAGTTCAGCCCTCTGCTTCCTGCTCCATTAAGATATGAGGAGCAGCAGTGGCTAGCCTTCCGGTTTCATGCTGACCATATCTCCTCAAACCCCTCGTACATATGTCTATGATTAGGCATCTCATAAGAAAGGAGGGATGCTGAGAGCGACACTAATGTTACAGTTGTTTGGGAAATACGATGAAAGAAGAGCCATTTTTGTGGTTTGGAAAATGTTCATAATTTTGCTTATGTTCAAATGCAGTCATGGACTGTTGTATTTTGGTTATGGTTCCCTGTGGTCATAGGAAGGCCTTGGCAGATGCTGGTATTCTGGAAAGGGAAATATAAGAGGTTATCTGCTCTTTGTCACTATGTATGTGTGTGTCATAGGCACACCCCATTGTGATTTTTATGACTTTTTATAAATGAATGACAACTATTCAGATGCACAATTCTGCAAGTAGCTGTTTTACTTTACTTTGTAGTATGAGACCAACCCTCATGTCAGAGGACATGGCTTGTGTCTCTTTTGCTCTGTTTGTATTGAACTGGAGAAGGGTCATGATGCTTCTTGTTCATTAAAAATGGTGCTGACACAACTAGTTCAGAGTTTCAGAATAGTTTTTCAGAGAAAGAAAATAGGTGCCCGAAAAGCAAGGTGGTACTCAACACTATGGAAGGACATAAAATCCAAGACGAAGGGTTACTCTCTGCCAAAACCTAGGACAACATGGGCAGTAAAATAATGATAGTAACTGTAGGATTATAAACCCTAAAATAAAAATATCCACAGGCTCATTTTCTCTAAAGGAAACATTGAGCATAACTAAATAATCACTTAGGTTACAAATATTTTCACTTTGCTCAGCTTGCAGCTATGCAACAGTTCAGTTTTTATGCAGTGATTTTTTTTGTTAAGTTTTTCTTTCACCTATTTTATGAAAGAACTATGAAATAATTTGCCACTCATAAAACATAAAAATACTTTTCTTATAGGGCTTTAAGCATTTGTTCTTCATATCCAATCACCAATAAATCTGTAAGTTGTTTTGGCTTTTGGTATAAAAAAAATAAATTTGATATCTTGTACCTCTGCCATGAGGGTAATCACATGTTCCAGCAGAAAGGAATGCATGTACTTTATCAAACAAAAAATTGCTTTCTAGTTGTGACTATGTTAAACACAAACAGCATGTAAGAGACATGAATCTCTGTTAACATTAATCTCAATATTTGCTAGTAAGTTTTATTCTGGGTTATTGATACATACATTTGTCAATTGATTACTATATATTTTTTATTAAAATGTGTATATTTAATCAGCCCAATTACATCACTCAATTACTCAATCTTCTTGGCTCTTTTGGCCTCAGGACTCTTTTCCTGTGAATTTAAGTTTTCTGTCATATTCTATGAAGAAACCCAAGAGGGCTAATTGGTTTTACACCAGCTTTGTTTAGGAAAATGATCATATGACAAGTGTTTCACCTATAGGACTAAACCCTCTCTTCCTTTATTTAAGTTGTATTATGTTTATTTTATAATTTTCATATATATTCATACATAGTCTGTGAGATGCATAGCTAACTATTATGATAATTGGAAATTATCTGACTTCTTAAGTGACACTTTCCAGTGTCTTTAAAATTTTTATCTGTACTATCTATCTATCTATCTATCTATCTATCTATCTATCTATCTATCATCTAATATATGTATGTATGTTTGTATGTATGTATACATATGTGTGCCAAAGCATGTATGTGGAAGTCAGAGGACAACCACTGGAAACTGGTTCTCTCCTCTGTTATATAGGTTCCAGGGACCAGACTCGGGTTGGCAGCTTGATGGGAAGCAGATCTTCCTACTGTGCTGTCCACCAGCCTAGGCTCCAGAGTCATAAACACATGGAAACCTGCTCTCTTAGATGGAAAAAAACAAGAAATGGGCTGTTGTTGGTGTTGAAAGACTCAAAATCCTGAGGATGAAATGTCTGTGATTCTTGGTTTCTTTTGTTCATGGTCTTTTTTGTTTTTTTAAGATTTATTTTATTTATTATATGTAAGTACACTGTACAGCTTCTGAGGGCGTTTCATTTCAAGTGTCTGGAAAGGAAGAGACACAGAGTGATCAGAAGGTATTTGTGGGTGCTCTTGTCCCATGGTTTTGTTTATGTCTAACTGACAAGATCTAGATTGGAGAGATGTTGGTGGTACAGTTGGCCACATGGCTCTATTTTACCCTGAGTGAAAACAGAGTTATCTTCTTAGGCAAAAACAGTAACATAAATACGAGGCACATTATTATTATTTCAAATATCTTTCATAAACCAAACATTCTAGCCCCTTTTTGGTCTTTATAGCAGCATTTTTATTTAAGGAATTAACACGGTTCATATGCAGGTAAATTTGCCCTAGATGGTAAGTTTCAGCTAGGTCCAGCATTTCTAAAGACTAAAAAACACATGCAGTTGTTATTTAGTTTGAAGAACACATCAAAGAGTATAAAAAAAACAGAGTATTGCGGGTTTCATTGGGAACTAGGCATAACTCTGATTTCCAAGGATGTCTTTGGTGATGGTGAAGAGCCTGGTGATAGCCTATGGTCACCAGGAAGGCAGAGGAGAGCTTTGCACAGGGCGTGAGATGTGGCTGTGGTTTATGTTGGAATGCTCACTGTGAATATACGCTAGGTAGAGTTCACTTCCAGCAGGAATAAAGCAGGCTGGTCATGGCTCTCTCATTTCGCCTGGCAGGTACTCACTGTCACAGAGCCAGGCTGATGGCCATGGGAAGGGCTTCAGACAGTCTGTGTGTGTGGAGCCCACAGAGCTTGCTCTTGGATTTTCCATTTCCATCCATTTTCACTGCTTGGATGTGATTCCCTGGAGTCAGACGCTCCGAGTAATCACTGTAATTTGTGAATTTCCCTGCATGCATACACTCTGCTAATTTGGCAAAACTGTTATTTTTTTTCTCATCTCCCATCCATGGGCCCCAGCACAGCTCAGAAGCTGCATTCTATAATTACTTTCCTGGATTAGAGAAAAGAATCAAGAGAATATTTGATTTATTGTATGGATTTCCAAGGCTATTGTGTGAGCGTTTAAAAGCAGGCCAAGAAAATGACTGGGTGGAAGTCTTTAGCTCACAATGAAAATCTCTTCCACAGATTTCCTTATGTGCATTAATAATGCTCTTTAATGGTATTTTTTTTTCTGGTTGCCTTCCTGTTAAGGTATTAAACCTTTAGTGCTACGTTATGTGCTCATTTATTAACTTGCTTTCTCTTTAAAATATTTCCTGATTCCATAAAGGGGAAATGAGTATTTTAGACACTAGCTCCATCAACTCCAGCAAAGTCCTTAGTCAGTGACAAGTGACTGAACCTATTATTTCTGGAATAAAGGGATAAATGAACAGAAGACTGAATTAGTGCAGTGAAGAGACTGAAAGAGATCCTAGTCCTGGGATCTCTACCTTCATGTCTGCAGAGGGTTGTGGTCCTGAAATGAGATCAGTGATAAAGCCTAGACATGGAGAAGACAGCAAGACATGGGAGGTATTGATTGCATTTTAGAAAAGGTTTGCTGCCTTATGTACAGGGATAGTATAAGTGCTATGTTCAATCTTTAAATATATTACCTGAAGCCAGTATATAAAGAGTTGTGGCTAATATAAATATATTACTTATTATATATTTATATGTAAATAAATATAAATATTTCCTGGTACCAATATATAAAGAGTTGAAGCTAATTGCTCAGTTCTAATGATCAGCGTACAAGACCTCCATCCCAGTTTGAGCCCAAGAAGAATTGATTCTCAAACCAATGTTTACCTGTAAGCCCAGAGTACCTGTTGTGCACCAGGTACATATAGCCTTGAAAAAAGGTCCCCTAAAAGAAGAGACAGCTGGGACTGTGGAGATGGTTCTGTTGGTCAAAACATGAGGATTTAAGTTTGATCCTCAGAACCCATGATAAAGAGATGAATGCTGTGCAGTGTTTTTGTTTTTTGTTTTTTTGTTTTTTTGTTTTTCGAGACAGGGTTTCTCTGCATATCCCTGGCTGTCCTGGAACTCACTTTGTAGACCAGGCTGGCCTCGAACTCAGAAATCCACCTGCCTCTGCCTCCCGAGTGCTGGGATTAAAGGCGTGTGCCACCACACCCAGCGCTGTGCAGTGTTTTTATCCCATGGCTCAACAACCTCTTGTGAATGGTGTGGTCTCATCTTGGCCCACACTCTTGCCAGACATTGCCACACACTGGCGTGCCCATTGGACAACACTGCCTCTGTTCTCTCTTGCTGTGCTCAAGTGCAGTGGGAATGGCAAGGACCTGTAATCCCAGCACAGGGGAGGCAGAGATAAGAGCATCCTGGTGCTCACTGGTCAACTAGTCTAACTGAACTGACCAGCTCCAGGGACAACGGAGAGACCCTGTCTCAAAAAGCAGGTGGATGGATGCCAAGAAATAACACCTGGGGTTGTTTTTCCTCACATAAGTGTACCTGCATGTATGTATACATGTGTGTATCTGTGCATGCACATGTATACACACACACACACACACACACACACACACACACACACACACACACTCAGAGCTGAAGTGTCATTTAGCAATGATTCACCAGTGGCCTGGGCATTGGTAATATCCTCATGTGTGATATCACACAGACTCAGGCCCAGTGTATAAATGAAAGTGCTTTGGGAAGACACGCCCAAACAGAATTCCCAAAGTGTTGTGTCTTGTATATTTTCCCCCACAAAATGATGATCTATGTTTTGAAAAGCAAATAGTCTGTCATTATCACACAAGAGACATGTTAAACACAGAATCATATTAACAGGCTCGTAGACTCACTGAAGGCCAATCCACAAGACTGCTACTCCCAGGTGTGTGGACAGGGCAGTTGTATAGGGCCCCCATTCTCCAAAGTAGTCCTCTGTTCCCAGGTGTTTCTAGGCAGCTCTATAAAGAGGGTTTCACTGCAATGTCTGCTAATGTCTGCTCAGTTCATAACAAGCTCCTTTTGACCATAACTGGGTTGGGGATGCTTCCCTTCCTGTTATTTTCTCTCATGGCTCAGAATCTCTTGCTAGTGGATGTGGTCTCATACTGGCCCACCAGCCAGTGCTTCTGTCAAGGCCTTCCCTATGTTCAAGACCTGCTCAAAGCTCTGCTGTTCCACCACATCCTCAGAGCCTTATGTTCTGCTGGGTACCTCTATCAGTGCAGTGGAGATGTCAATATGCTAAGTGCCTTCTTATCTGGGATGGAGTGGTGACAAGAGACAGTGTTAATTCTTTATGTTGTCCGGAATGATGGTGCAGCCACCATGTCTCACCCAGGGTGGGGGGAAGATTCCTGGGCTCTAAAGGCTACTGTCTCCTGCTGCTGCTTGCACCAAATGTGTCTAAGAACAGGGCTCATTGGCTCAAGGCAAACTCAGGGACCAATATGCATTGGAGATTTGTAATTGGACTCAATCTGCAACTTGCTCTTTTAAGTGAAAGGGATGCAGAATGCTTGTTCGGGTGTGGGCTATACACCTCAGAGGCTTGTTGCAAAAGCTGTGCATCCCTGCACTCCAGTAAGAATCTGTCATGGAACTCATGGACACACACACACACACACACACACACATAGAAAGAGAGAGACAGAGACAGAGAGACAGAGACAGAGAGAGACAGAGGCGACTAGCTACTCTATAGTCTTACTTCCTTGGTTTCATGGCCATCAGTTTTATATCTTGGGAAATAAAGGTGCTATTTATGGGGAGTCAGGAGAGGTAAAGTAGGAAATTTGATGTTGACTGGATTGGGCGAATTCTGCATGTGTGGGAGTGGGACGCTTAGGCAATGAAGTCAGGAGCTGAAAAGGCGGTCCACGTTAGAGATTGTTTACGTGAGTGACAGCCGAAGCAATGGTCTGCTTGCCATCTGAGAATGTATGCAGGTGGACAGTCGGCCAGGGTGATTCTCAGTCCTAGCACTTGCAGTGGGGAACTGGGGAGATGAGAAATAGCTTATTTCCTAGGAATGAATGAGACCTGCAGGAGAGGTAGCATGGCCATCAGACAAAGGACAGGGTGACACTTAAAAATTGTGACAACGTAGGAAGAAGAGTAATGTTGTATGCAGTAACCAGTGTACAGGTTAGGGAATTCCTGCCCACCGGTCCTTATTTTCTCAATAACATAGTTGAGAATGGAAGGGATCAGATGTTGGTTAGATGATTTCAGCCAGTTAGGCAAAGGTTAAAATAGCCCTTGCAGAGACTTAAAGGTGTGTGTGTTGAAGATTGGAGATTGTTGTCGGATAATCGAAGGAGGTTGTGGTGGAAATGTAACCATGCAGTTCATGTTGGTAATTCAATTCGTTCCTGTTGCCAATTCTTCCCCAACTTGAAAGACAGGACAGGACTCCACCTCCCAGTATCAATTCTCCCTGAATCCATAGGTATTTTCTGTAGTATTTTCGCCATCACTGTATATGCTTTCAGCACATAGCAGTACCCTGTAATCTCCCAACGACCACCAAAGTGTTAGCAGCATCTCTTTTTTTTAGCTTTTCTGGCTCAGAAGTTTTTCCTCTGATTTTCCCTGTGGATGCCCACGCAAAGGAAGTACAGGGGAACTCTCAGCATGGTCCTGTTTGAACAAAAGGGGGCTCAGATGTTAGCCTTGGCACATGATTTTAGCTAAGTTGTTGTGTAAGGGGGATAAAATATTCCTTTCCTCTTTGAGAATCATACCCATAAAAACTTCACAGCCAAAGCCCATGTGCTCCCCAAAGGCTTCCCCAGAATCTACAAGTGGTCCATTCAGGGTACTTCATGTGGCATATTTTTAGCATGCATTGATTTCCTGAAGAAACCAGGCATCATGCTCTGCTCTGCTTCTTTCAGTCATGTGATCTTAAAAGCAGGTCCCCCCCCCCCTCCCTGACCCTGAACATTAAAAGGATAAAAAGTACTAGGAAAGCTGAAGGGACATAAATATCGAATGTTGTCAAGGTCCCATGGGGATCCCAGGGCTTAACAGAAACGGTCTAAACTCAGAACCTACTTCTAGGGGAAGGCTGCTGTCATCTGGTCTATGATCTCAGGGTAAGCTATTTTCCCAGTTGGAGATAAGCATGCAGGAGAGCTGCAATATACAGTCTACACACTGAGGCTGGTAGAGCACCACAGAACCTATATATTAATGGAAAGCAGGACAAAGTCTACTCGGAGAGGTCAAGGGTGATATCAAAGAAAAAGTGATGCCAATTGACAAAAGGCTAAATGAATGAGAAGATTCAAATAGGGGTGTGTTCGTCAGAGTTCTCTAGAGTTAAAGGACTTAATGAATCTCTCTCTCTCTCTCTCTCTCTCTCTCTATATATATATATATATATATATATATATATATATATATATATATATATTCTATGCCCTCTTTCTCGCTCTACCTCTCTCTCTCTCTCTCTCTACACACACACACACACACACACACACACACACACACACACAATCCCATACATCTATAACATTATACACACACACACATAAAGTGAATTAATTGGGAATGATTTACAGGCTGTAGTCCAACTAACCCAATACTGACTAGCTAGGAGGGGAAATTGCAGGAATCTATTAGATGCTCAGTCCTATAAGAACGGGTCAGCTGGTTTATATGCTGGAATCCCTCCCCCAAAAGGCTCCAAAGCCAGTGAAGGGATGGATGTGCTAGCAAGGTGAGGGCAAGCAGGCAAAGAATAAAACCTCCCTTCTTCCATGTCCTTATATAGTCTTCCAGCAGAAGGTGTAGCCCAGATTAAAGGTGTGTCTTCCTGCCTCAAGACAGGATCAAAGGTACATGTCTTCCTACCCCAAAGGTCAGGAACTTCAAACCAAGCAGAAATCTTTTACAGGTGTGCCCTCCATTTCTGGATTGTAGTTCATTCCAGATGCACTCTAGTTGACAACCAAGAATAGCCATCACAAGGGGGTACCAGAGGCTCTCTTCTTCCTTTATGACTGCATTCATTCACATGTGGAGCCCATGTCTGGAGAGCTATCAGAATGGGAGAGAAACTGATGGTGCAGAAGGGGAAAAGGCATAGGCTTGAGCCACAGGTCATGGGAGGGGGAGGGGCCAGAAGCATCAATTTCATAGGCCTGAGAGGCAGACCACGGAAAGGGGAGGGGCCAGAAGCACAGACACAATTTAGAAAATGCATTCGAAGGAGATCTTAGATGTGGAGTGACCCACCAAAGAGTCGCAGTTGAGTTAAGCCCAAACTCGAACTCGAATAAAGACCCTGGTGTGATTGAAAAAAACAAAAAAAGAAAAAGAAAAAAAAAGAAAGGTAGCAATGCACTCAAACATGTCAGCGGCACATGACATGACAATGAGCAGAAAGTGAGTGTGGAGGGGTGGGGGCTTGAGTTGACCAGCCCCCCCCCCCCCCCCCCCCCCCACCGTGACAGAGGGTGACTCACTGACCACCCAGACTCACCAAGTCCCCAGTCACTTGGCAGCAGCTCATCCTGGACAAAGCGTTTGACGCTACCTTTTCCTGATTTACATGTTTCATTTTGTTTTGGCTTTCTTTTCCAATGGAAAATACGCGTCATGCTGCTAGAGTGGCTGTATATTTTCATTAACATAGCTCTGCCTTCTAAATCTCTGCTTATTTGTTGGATGAATTCTGAATGATTGTCTTTTGTAGAAACAGAACAAAAGCATCAGGGTTAATAACTAAACTAAGAAACAAAAGAATTCTTGAAGTCCCAAAGTTCCCAATCTTATCTTTGCCATTAACCAGTCCCAGGACCTAAGTGACATTACATTACACTCCCTTGTTTCTTCTTTCTAATCTGAAATGCCACTTTTCCTTCTGTGCCATGGTTTTGAACGTGAAGCCACGCAATAAATAGAAGAAAGCACTTTACAAAATTAAAAGTGATGATTCAAATATCAGATTTGATTAGGGGAGAAGATAGTATTATTATGGAAAATGTCTTCCCAAAAGAGTACTGAGTTGTTTCAAATGGAATTATCTGTAGAAATTATTAAAAAGCATTTTCTTGTTTTCCTTCTGGGGTGCAATGTAACTAAAAAGCATTTTCTGCACAAAGGCTATGACCTGCAAGTGGTTTTCCCTGGCAGACTCTGAGCATTGTGCAGAGGAATGCAGCGATGGTTGGAGGATCTGTTTCCAGGAAAATGAATTTTGCTTTTGTTAAGAAGACGCTTGAGCAGTAACGTGGCTCAGGACTTCCACGAATGTAGACAGGGTCTTTAAAAGGTTAAACTAAAACCATGGTGGCATTTCAGAAGTCAAGAGGTGACTTGGTCTTCTGAGATGCCATTACTCAACGTCCAAGGATTTACACACCAAAAATAAAACACTGTTTGCGCGACGATGGCCACCGAGTTACTTTTTCTCTGAGAATTCCCTGTGGATATATGGTCACCCTTCTGTGATGTTTAAATTGATCATGAACTTGATAAGACCTATGATCACCTAAGAGACAGATCTCTGGGTGCACACGCAAAGGACATTCTTGGTTGGGTCAATGGAGGTGAGATGTCCCACCCTAAATGTAGATGTCTATATTTCATGGGCTGGGGTGCCAGATTGAACAAGGAAAAAACCAGGAAGTGTGCCAGTGTTGGTCTCTCTGCCTCCCCTGGGAGGATTCAGTGTGACCAGTGCATTGAGTTCCTGCTGGCAAGCCTTCTTTGCCGTGATGAACTCTATTCTCACACTGTAAGAAAAAAACAAACAAACCTTTTCTTCCTTAAGTTGCCTTTTACATTTTTTTTCAAAGCAACAAAGGCAAGTAATCAATAAACCTGCGTTGTGAATTTTTTAAGAAAATCTGCCTATTTTGACTTGGCTTTAGGTTTTTGAGTCAGAATTAGGCCATAATGGGGAGGCCAGACGAAAAGACTTGAAGCAAGAATGCCAAGCCCACAATCCTCAACAAGACTGGGTGTGGGAGAGAGATAGCACTGCATGGACTGGGAGATGAGGGTTTTCCCAGAACGAGGACCAGAGATGAGCTGCTAAGTGGCTCCATGTGGCCAAGATCAGGGGATGACAACATCAGCTAAAATATAGAAGGGAAAGTCTACAAAACACAAAATACAACGATTATACAATGTGACCTTTCAGTTCACATCCGCTTGGGTATTCTCCTTTGCACCTGGACTTGAGGCTGCTGGCTATCCTGGGAAACTTCAAGGATGGCTGCAGCTTCCCTTTTCCTGATTCTTCATAGTGGAAATCACCTGTGCTTTGCAATCAGGAAACTATGGCTTCAACTCCTCACTCTGACTCCTCACAGTAACACACGTGGCTATGGACACATGCAATGATACCTTGATCTGCAAGATGGAATATTACATCTTCCTTGGTGGATGCATTGAAATTCTAAACCATAGCTTGTAGTTCAGACCTTGTCTTCCATTCAATGTAGCTTCCATATTCAATGTAATTGTCATTACGGCTCCTGTCTTCTCCATCTCTGTTGCTTCTGTGACCATTTGGTCTGTTTCATTGCTCCTGTCAATATTTAATGCATTATGAAGTTGAAAGAAAGGAGTCAGAGAAGTTTATACTGGGAGATATCTTGTTTCCACTGCCTTTTCTCTCTTTAAGGTGGTCTCAGTTCTTGAAAACATCAACAAGTATCCAACAATAACTGAGAGTAGCAGGGAAAGTCACTCGCATGATTTGGATGTTCTAGTCAACCATTTAGGCTGCTCTACAAAATACAATACATTCAGAAACTCATAAATTGGTTCCCCAAGAATCTGTTTCTCATAGCTCTGGAAGTCCAAGATTAAGGTGCTGGAAGATTTGGTATTTGCTGAAGGTTATGTTTCCTAGTTCATAGATATTCCCTTATTACAACCCTTCACATATTTGAAGGGGCTATCTGGTTTTCAGAGGTTCCTTTTATAAGAACACTGTTTCCATCGACAAAGGATTGCCCTAAAATTAATTTTTAAAAGGTTCCACATAGTATTACAACTTTGGAGGATAGAGTTTCAACATATGGATATTAGGGAAATCTTATCTGTTAGGGCCTGCTAATTAAGGTCAAAGTCTACCATTATGCAGATTGCCTTCTGGGCTTGGTGCAAATTGGGGACTCCCTTTACCAGGAAGGCTTCTCCTTTTCTGACCTTGTCTGGGGGCATGAAACCCCTATATTCTCTCCCTGCAGAATGTCACATAGCCTTGGTGAAATTGCAGGTTCAATTCCCCACCAATAAGAGTGGTTATTCAACAAACACCTGAGATTCTTGGAATGCCTCCTCAGGCTTATGAGACATCTCAGTACATTAGCCTTGAACCAATGACCTTTGCCTACCCTGGATATTCCTATCCTGTTTCACCCCAAATAAAATGCATGTGCACAAGCTCACCCCAAATGAAGAAATATACACAAATTAAGATAGTCTCAGAGAGCTGTTTCATTGAAGATCCTTGGAGGAAGCCCTTCAATACCCTACCCTCTTATCCCCAGAACTCACGCCAGGCCTGACCTACAACCCCATCTGTTCCAGACTCTACTTCATCCTTCCATCCTGGTGTGTAGTGGTGTCTGGACACCCTGAGAGCAAGGAGGTGGAGGACTTGGAACCATACCTGGACCCTAGCACACATACCACAATAATCATTCAGACCATGTGGCTTTATTTATTTTTTAAATGTTGATCTTTTAAAAATTATTTCTTTAATTTTATGAGATTAATATAATCAAACAAATCACTCCTTCCTTTTCTAAATCCAATCACTTCTCTATACCTCTCTTTGTTGGTCTTTAAAAATGAGTGTGTGACAAGCTGGAAGTGACATTCAGTCTAGAATCTGAAAGGGAGCACAATGCGCATGAGCTTGCTAGTGCCCAGCTTCCAGTCTCCCCTGAGCAGTCAAGCTTCTGTCCACAGTTAGTATCAGCCCCACATCTAATCGAGACCATTCCCCACAAACGTCCTCAGAGGTACCTCCCTGGGTGATTCTAGATTTTGCCAAATAAACAGTTTTCATAATCATCGCAACGACATAAAGCATTTTAATTTCTCCCTCTCAGTTCCCCTAGGTCCTAACCTGAATCCAGCCAGATCCTGTCCTCTTGCTTACTATTACGCTATCATTCCTGGTATCTTCAGCACCACGGCGAGCGACATGCTTATAGAGAACTTTTGTTTCAACCTTCCAGATATAAAGAAAACATGTAAACCTAAAGGAATATAAACAAAATGGCTTCAAGGATCTGCCTGTACTACACAGATGAGAGGGAGTTGAAGGATTTCCTTCTAAACACTTATTTTTATACCCAGATTGGTGTTGCTCTTTACCTTAATCAAAGAACCCTTTCCTCTCAACACTTGTAGTTCACTTTTGTATTTTGATCATATTTGTCTCCGCTTTGCAATCCAACCATGTCCTATTTTTTCCAACCCTTCAATTTTAACTGCTCACATACTCCTGGATGTGATACCTTTATTGGAGGGTAGCTAGCCCATACAGGGTCCTGTACTCTTGAAGAAAGCCTACTCTCCTTCTCACAGAAGCTATCTCCTTAGCTAGGGGTGGTGGGCAGTAGTCGGCGCAGAGAAGCACAGCTGGTCTAGATAATGAGAATAGGAGAGTGACTGGGGAGTGCCCAGCCTTAGATGAGACACCTGGAACAACTTCTACCAGGCTCAAGGAGCATCATGAAGTGGGGAACAATAAGAGGCAGGGGACAGGAGGAATGCTTTGAAATGTTCTCACTCCTGTGTTCACAGCAGCTGTGCCTGTTTTCAAGGGATCGAGTCAGTCAAAATTGTAGCCTGGAGGGAGGAGGGGCTCCTGAGGCTTCACCACAGCTGAAGGGCCATTGGTAATGTTGGCTCCTGGGGTGCTGGGGGTACTTTCACTTTTCTACCAGGATGTGGCTTCTGGTAGCTGAGGCAGGCATTGATAAGTGAATTCAATGGGTTATATATTTTTAAAGGTAGGAGAAGCACGTGTGGGAGAGAATCTGGGGGAGTTGTGCATGGATGTGATCAAGACACATTCTATAGATATATGAGACTATCGAAGAATAAATAAAAAATATTAAATAAATAGAAGGAAAGTTAATGATTTATGCATGAGGCAGTGTAGTCAAGAGGCTAAATAGCTACATGGTACATTACACTTAAAAATTCCATCAAGGAGGATAAAATACAAGTCTAATGTGTGTGTGTGTGTGTGTGTGTGTGTGTGTGTGTGTGTGTGTATGCATTCTTGTTCACACTGGTACACAACCTTGATAGGCCTACTAATATAACAAAATAGACTAGACATTTTAATTGCTGTTCATTGCTTCCTGCTGTCTAGCTGGCAGTGTTTAAGAAAGTCACTTTAATTCTCTGAGATTTACTCCCTCCTGATAAGTGGTTAGACCATGAGATCCCCAAGCCCAATGGCTCTTTCTTTATCCAGCTTTTAGCTTTTTGCTAATTCAGATTGATATCTAAGGAGCATTTCTGAGGGCCCTTTTGTCAGTGAGCAGCTCAGAGTCTGGTATTACCTATGTTGTCTGCATATAATTAGATTTATACGGTCCTAGCAGATAGAGACGCTGGAAGTCTCAGATGGAGACGCTGGAAGTCTCGCCTGCAGCCTCGTATTGATGAGAATCTAATTCCATTTGACTTAATGGTGTCCCTAATTGAGCCACAGAGTACAGAAAGGGCAGCTTCACTTTCCTGAGAGCGTCATGAGATCTGAGTGGCATTTGTGGCTTCCTGAATAATTAAGCTGGTATTAGGATACAATTTCTCTCACTAGCCCCTAAGTTCTCCATGTTACCACTCTGCAGCCACAAAATACATTACACTTCCTTTTGGTATTATTTATTCTGCCCAATATAAACTCCCACCTACTTGCAGGAACTTAGTCCCTCTGCATACCTGATGATTCCTGCATTACAATATGCAATTTGCAGCATTTTTTAAAAAGTCAAATATCTCAACTCATCAACATCATGCTTCAGAGACTTGTAACATGTGAGGCTTCTACACTTCCCCTCCCTCTGTTCTCTGGACCCATCTCTTCCTTTCTCTTTGTTTGTCTCACATTCTCTGCCAGTCTTATGGCATGTTTCTATTCATATCTCCCCTTGGCATAACTCAGAACTAGGACTCTAAAACAGCTACAGGTTTAGGTCAATAAGACTATAACCTAATGAGCTATAAACGGATACAAAACCACAGTTGCAAATTTGACATCAAATTTCCACAGCAGGTCAATTCTCTTTTAGCTTTAGATGGCTTCTACCCGGAAGAAGCACGTTTACCTCCACAGCTGGAATGCAGGTGACATTTCCATCTCCTCAGTCCTCCTATGTCTCTAGGGAATATTCATTTATCTCTACAGAGATAAGTTGATCTCAGGATTATTATTTTTTGTTTATAGTGTTGTCTGTTTTATTTTGTTTCAATGATGTGTTTTTCTAATTTATCTGCTACATTTTTGAAAGCCCACATGGTCCCCATTTCTTCATGACTTATTAAATTTGTGTTATTTATTTTTGCTGGAGTATGTCCTGACTAAATTTTTTAAAGGGATGGTCTGTGCATGGTGACCTTTCTGAGACTCTTGATATCTGCAGTTATCTGCTTTTTTCTTCTTCTTACATGGTGATTTGACTATGTCTAAGATTATTTTGCAAATAACTTTCCTTAAGAAATGACACAGTTTCTCCATATTGTATGGCCCTCAGTGTTATTAAATAGATAGTCCATGAATTTTGTTTTTTCTTTAGTGGTTTAACTTATCTGTTTGATTCCTATTTTGCTGAGGGAAGGTTTTTGTGTGGTTTTTCTTTTGTTCTGGGGTTTTGAAATGTCTAATTATCTGTTTACAGAATGAAGGACTTTTCGTTTTCATTGTCTGACAATCATTGAAATAAATATTCTTTTTATCATTGAGAAATTTTGTCATTTTCTTCTAGTACATATTTAATAAATTCTCCAAAATATCCATTCTTTTTGTTAGTAATTTTTCTCATGTGAACTCTAAGAACTCTAGGTTGGTCTTCTGTGTTATTTAGCATATACGTAGTCTGTCTTGGCTGTTTTTATTTTATTGTGGAAGAAATACTTAGCTCATGAGCTGTTGTCTTGCCCTATTGCTTCAGCATATTCCACAGGCAGGTGCCACCACAAATGTCAGCAATCTCTAGCTTTGCTGTCAAGTTCACTCACTGTACAGTTGTGTCTATTTATAACTCAGCCTAAATAATACAGGTTTACTTCTTTAAGAAATGTATACATTTTAAAAAAAATTTAAAATTAAATTCCTAAGATCTTTTATTTTCCCTTTTTTTTGTGGGGGGTGGTATTCCTACCTTCTAAATATATGAAATTTTTGTTGATTGTTTATTAAATCCTTTTCCTGCCTGCTCCATGTATTACTGTCCTCAAGCCTAGGTCTCCAGTTGTTGAGTCCCCCCTTTCTCCAGTGCTCCCTGTAGTGCTCAGTGTTCCCAAGAGAAACCATACCAAGATGCCTTTTACCCAGAATGCTCTGGGTGGTGAACTAACCAAAATGAGGCTTCTGGCTTGGCTCAGACTCACTGATGTCTGTCCTCTGACTTAACTGACTGTAATCCTTTGGTTTTATGGATTAAATATCACATAAGAACTGGAGGAGGCGCTCGTCTATTTTAATTCCAAGGGTATTTAGACCCATTAGCCATTTCTACTAATCCCTGGCAGTCAGCTTTGTGTTGTTTTTACCAGTTTAGGCTTGTTGTTATTTGCGTAGCCACACCATGGTTCCACTCGCTTCCGTGGTCATTTTTCACTTAGCTGTGGCTTCTCTGTGGTTCCATTAGCTTCATATAATTGTAGAATGTTCAGTACTCACTTCTGGCTCAGGAACTATCATCAACATCGTTTTCAGTGTTTTGGTGAAAGGTGTCAACTGGCTCTTCTTGCTAGTGGAGGCTGTACGTGTCATTCATTATAAACTAATTCATCCACTAAAACACACCCATCTTCCTAAATACTGCAACCACACCTAGTATTTTACCTTTAAAAAGAAAGACTTATTTTTATTTTATGTGTACAAATGGTTTGCCTTCGTTTATGCATGTGCACCACATGCATGCAGTGTCCCTGGTAGGGTGCACAGAAGAGGGCATTAGATTCCCTGGGACTAGAGTTGCAGATAGCTGTGAGCCACCATGTGGGTGCCAGCTAGGAACCAAACAGGTCCTCTGTAAGAGCAGCAAGTGCTATTAATCACGGCGTCATCTCTGCCACCTCATGGCTTGCCACTCATATCCGTGTGAGCCATTATTGACCATACGTTAATTCCAACCAACTGAATGTGATCAATGCCCTAGAGCTATCTATAGCTACCCAAACTGAAATGTTAAAATTAGAATTGGTCGGTACATCCACGACAATCAATTCCTGAAGTGAAGATGTCTCTGTCTCTAAGCCGGACTACTCTGAATCCATCCCCGCATGGGTTCCTTGTGTTTGTTGTATTTCAATGCATGTGTAGAAGTGAGAAGCTATTTCAGTGGATAAGCCTTCTTTCTGGTTTGACTTTGTAATTGGGATCCTATCAATAGCCAAAATCAATTCTTCGGAGGGGTGAAATCAATGAAGGGCAGTGGGGCAGGACATAATCAGCATTATGGTTTCCATATGAGGCAATTCTTTCCAGTAATGGCAGAGTACTATCTCAAAGCAGGTCGTGGTCGCTTGCATTAGAGGTGGAGCGGTGCTAAGGTTGTGGGGTTTCAGATTTGGGACCTGGTCTCTTCAAAGTGATCCTTCCTAACACCCTTCTTAACAGTCTTCTCTCTCTTCATCACAAATTAAAATTTTACTGACAAAAGGCTGTAAGCTTCAGCTGTTATACCACTCAGCAACCCTCTGCTCCTGCGTCAGTTATAACAGATGCTGCATCAGAGTTGTCTAAAGAAACTCTGGTGAGTAGGGGGATGGGCTCAATTGGTGAAATGCTTGAAGCACCACCATAGAGGCCTGAATTTAGATCCTCCCAAACCTTCGTGCAATAAGCTGGGTATGGTGGTGCACACTTTTAATCCTGATGCTAGGGAGGCAGAGATAGAAGGATTCTTGGCCAGCCAGAGAAGTGAGCTCCAGGTTCAATGTGATATCTTTTCTCAAAAACAAGATAAGGCAAGGCAAGGCAAGGCAAGGCAAGGCAAAAAACAGAGAGTGATAAAGATACCTCAGATTGATCTATAACCTATAAAGGTGCACACATGCACACACAAAAAACATTTATATATGCATATATCTCACACATGTGTGTGACACACACTCCCCAAAAAGCCAATGACTAAAGTGCTTAATTTCTTACTCTTTTAAGTAGATGATTCAACTTCCTCTCAAGTCAATTATTTTTTTGTAATTGAACTTTGAACTTTTGGGTGCAGTTAGAAGTAGCCATCTCACCCTTACAGCCCTAATATCTATAAAGTGGTTCAGTGTGTTGATGCAGTTGGCGCTTGGTTTGGCTAATCATCACTCCAAAAAAGCACTATAATTTATGTGGCTGTGGATCATCCTTTGAATGATCCACGGCTGCACGAGTATATGGGCCCACTGTGGATCTGAGTGGGCTCATTGAAGCAGCAGCCAGTCTTCTGCTTCCTGCTGTATTTTAGTACAATGGTGTGTTTTATGTTCTTTCCATGACTTCAATGACATCATTTGACAGAATTCCTATAGAATCATATTGGAAAACTTAGATGTTTTTATTACTAAATTCTGTTTGTTATCTCTATTTTCAAAAGACTTTATCTGTGTTAGTAGGAAATTATGTATCCTCTGATTTTTTTCAGCTTCTGTTTTGTACCAATGACCTATTTACTTTTTAAATAATTAAAAGGTTTGGATTATAATATTATTATGTCTTTTCCCCCTTCTTTTTGCTCCCCCACAATCCCCTTGCTCTCATTTAAATTTATGGCCTCTAGTCCTGCAGCGACTTGATGTGCCGGGGTATGTGTGTGTATGTGTGTGTGTGATACCTGGAGGGGCATCCCTCTTCTCAGAGGAGAAGAGGACAGGAAATGGGGGAAGATTTGTGTGAAGGGACTGGGAAGAGGGGGCTGATATTGTGATATAAAGTGAATAAATAAATGAAAAAATAAATTCATTGCCTCTTTTCTTTAATCGTCATTACATATATACGTACATACATATATAACACACATATATTACTAACTATATAAATAAAACCTTTTCAGTCTGTATAATGTTACTTGTACATATAAGTTTCAGGAATGATCATTTGTTATTAGATAACAAATTTGGATATTTTTCCTGGGGAAGAATGTTTATCCACTCTCAGCATCTCTTAGTTGCCTGAGGCTTTTTTTTTTTTTTTTTTTTTTTTTTTTTTTTTTTTTTTTTTTTTTTTTTTTTTTTTTTTTTTTTTGAAGCAGGGTTTCTCTGTGTAGCCCTGGCTGTCCTGGAACTTACTTTGTAGACCAGGCTGGCCTTGAACTCAGAAATCTGCCTGCCTCTGCCTCCTGAGTGCTGGGATTAAAGGCATGCACCACCACGCCCAGCTTTGGTTGAGGCTTTTTGTCTATGGTTGAAGCCTCCTGTGCCCCTCTCCTGAGTTCCATGTTAGCATGTCGATCAGTGTTGCCCCCCCTTCCCAGTTCTGTGTTAGCATGTTCATCAGTGTCATCCTTCCACCCCATTCCATGCTAGTATGTCCATCAGTGCCATCCTTGTTCTAGTCCTGTTTAGTTAGCCATGTTGAGGAAACTTCATGGGCGAAGCTTCTCTCACTTTTCTAGGGGGCACAATCTCACAGCAAACGTACCTGACCCTCTGGCTCTTCTATCTTTCTGACACCTCTTCTGCAATGATTTCTGAGCCTTAGATGCAGGAAATCACTGTATCAGTCCTGATTAGTTAATAATTAATAGTTAATTTTTCCTTCGTAACTTGAAATGTCACTTAATGACACATACAAGTGCTTAGTTCTAGACTGTCTATTCTATTTCAATGGTTTATTTAGACCAGTAAGATCAGAACAAAAAAAAATTAGACTCAACCTTCATATTTGTTAGGTCAAACTATCTCTTGTTATTGTCTCTTGTTCATCTGTATCTTAGAAGTCCTAACAGCTTACTTTTCCTTAGCCCTTTAAACTTAGCTTATCAGGTTCTACTAAAAATTCTTGTGTCTTTTAGTATGATTAAATTAATTTTATAGATTAAATTGGAAAGTTTGATATCTTTACGATTCCAAGTCTTCCTGTCCAGTGCCATCAAATATCTCTCAATTTATTCTGTTCTCCTTTTATATTCCTCCATAAACTTTTATAGGACTGTCCAGAAGGTCTTACTTATAACGTCCATTCCTAGAAGCCTTCTAGTTCCTGCTGCTTTTGTGGGAAATGGGATCGTTTTATAAGAAATATATTGATTGGAGCATGTTGGTCTTGGAGTTGATTTCCAGCTGAAATATATATTTTCAGCTCAATGGCTAAAGCTTACTTAATTTGTTTAAGTGAGGGAAAGCCTTAAATAAGGATTGAAAGGCAGAACACATATGTTAACCATTATCTAATTTCATTTGCAGAAAAAGAAATAAGTAAAAACTTTCAAACACCATAAGGCAGTTGCAAAAAAAGTAACTTGAGATAAAAATTTTAAATGTGGGCTGGTGAGATGGCTCAGTGGGTAAGAGCACCTGACTGCTCTTCTGAAGGTCCTGAGTTCAAATCCCAGCAACCACATGGTGGCTCACAACCATCCGTAACGAGATCTGACTCCCTCTTCTGGAGTGTCTGAAGACAGCTACAGTGTACTTATATATAATAAATAAATAAATCTTTAAAAAAAATTTAAAATGTAAAAGACAGAAAAATGTCAATATTACATATAGGTAAGAATTTCTAATAAATGAAAATGATAATTACCATAGTAGAACAAATAGATGAAGGTCAAGAATAAACCATCTGTACAAGCACAGAGAAATAAATACACATCTTTAGTACATGTGGATCAAGGATCAGCTCACTAATAAATAGATACAGTGAATCTTAGCACCAGAACTCACTACTTATCAACCTGGCAAAGGCAAGTGACTGATCCTAGTTGCTGCCATCAGTTTGGAGACAGGCTTGTGCATATAGACTCGTAATAAGTAGCATGAACCTAGGGATTGCTTACACTCGAACACAACAATTACACTTTTCTAATTTCTAAGGCATTCACAGCTGAGGTGTTTTAGTGGTTGTGCATAGCGATGAGCAATTCTCAATAATTTAAACAATGTGCCCAAAGCTGGCTTCCGTAGAGTGCTCAGAACTCAGCATCCTAAATGCAAATGAGCACGACAGAGATTTCTTTAAACGTTTTAAATCATAGAATCTTTTTTGAAGGGGGAAGATACACTGCAAGTCATTAGTTTGCTCTATGATATGTTTGGAGATATGTAAGCATCATGTCAGTATTGTGGACTGAGCTGCCAAATGATTTGTAGCAACACTGAAAACTGCAGCCAAACTTAGCTAATATTCCAAATGTGTAAGAAAAGGTTGTATTTTGCCCACGGGACAGCAAATGAATTGAATAGTGTAAGGACTTTAAATGCACTTTAGAGAGTTAATTAAGGCAGAGAAAAGCGTGTATGATATTTAGTGATATGAAAAACAAAGCTATGTATGGCATGTAGTATACTTTTTGTGAAACATACATTTACAAATGCATATGTATATTTACATGTGCCTAGAGATGTGCGCAGGGGGAGAGAATACTCAAAATGTTAATAGATGTAACTGCTGACTTGTGATTATTTGTGACTCTAATTTTCTGTCTTGATTTATTTCTTTATCCCTTAATGACCGCTAATTACCTTGATTCGAAGGCAACCGTCATGCTTTTAAAGTTATTGCCAATGATCTGTCTTTCATACTCCTGTTAGTTGTTACTGAATGCATCTCCTCCCACCCCTCTGTTCTCTTCTCACTNTCCGTCTCTAGTCTCTACAGAGCCCTGTTCAGGCTGCCAATTATTTTTAAATGTGACTGCAGTTGGTCTAATGCAGCTGCTCTCAGTGCTTCAAGGTGACATTGATTTTTTTTTTTAAGCCGAACGTTTCTTTTGGTGCAGAAAACAATACCTCTTTACAGGATCTGTTGCATTTTAAAAGTGTGTGTTTAGATGATGTGAGTCCCATTAATAATTTACTGAATAATGGATGTGCGATGTGAAATCTAACCCTTCCTGGTTCTGAAGACAGCATGTCACATGAATGGCAGGCCAGAAAGGGTTCTGAGTCTTGGGGAAATACCTTGTTCCCCAGTTGCCTGGATCTCATCTCATCCGCATTCCCAGCCACGCGCTTGTCAGATCCTTCTGGTTCCTATTTCCAGTTTCACTCCCTTGAAGAATTCCTGATGCTCTCTTGTAGTTCAAAACCAATCTCACTCTTTGTTATGTTGTTACAGCAACAAAACAACAACCCCCCACCCAGTCCTCCAATAAAACAAACCAGGGCTGCAGAGATGGCTCAGTGAGTGGCTAAGAGAGCTTGTGGCTCAAGCCTGAGGGCCTGAGTTCAGAGGCCCAGCACTCATGCCTGTGGCTGTGAGCTTCTATAACACCCCTCCCGCACACGCTGGGGCCGAGGAAGGCACAGGAGAGAGCTTGCCAGTTAGCCACCCTCCCCGAAAGAATGATGAGCTTGGGATTCAGTGAGGTAACCGGTCTCCAGAGACTACGGGACGTAATATAAGTGCTGCCTCTTCCATGCGTGAGTGCGCATGCGCCCCCTCGCCCAATGGTCCCCTGCTCTAGATAATGAATCTAAAGAGAATTTGCACTTATCCCCCATTAGCAAAACAGCCCTATCTCAGGTCCCAGGAGGGATGCTTCTTGGTCTTCTCTTTAGTGTCCCACTTTCCCTCTAACTTGGGTCCTTCATGCTTTCAGGAGGCAGAGAGGATTCTCATGTAGGACAAAGGAGAGAAACAGCATCAGCATTTAGGGGCGTGGCGTCAGTTATAGGTAATTTGGTCCATAGTGAGATGACAAGACAAAGGGCTCTTCCTGCAGGGTTAGGAGTATCCCTCAGTGGTGGAACACTTAACTAGTAAGCCCAAGGCCCCATGTTCAAGCTCCAGGGATGGCAGCAGCAACCCCCGCTACTCACTCAGAGAGAGAGAGAGAGAGAGAGAGAGAGAGAGAGAGAGAGAGAGAGAAAATAAAATTATCTCATCGATATCTCTTTAGGATTCAGAAATTCACAGGTCAGTTTATGATTTTAAAGTTATGCAAAGGTGTAAACATTTGGCTATTTTACCATTCAAGGTTGGGAATTCTGTACAGTAGTCCTTACTGGGACCTCTACTTTGATTTAAGGGATGATAGGTGTCGAAGTCCCCTGCAGCTCCGCTGCTGTTCAAACCCACCTTTACACACTTTAACATCGTTAGTCAACTCAAAATATTTCTGGGAATTTTCTTTGTTTGCTTTTATCAAACAAAACACATTAAAACAAAATAAATAACCCAAATGACCTCTACTGCTTTCCTCGGTGGATGGATTCTTAATAACATCCCCTTTTAACCACTCCTTGTTCCTTTAAGTGAGAAACACACACAGCAGTCCTTGTAATCAGCCAGTGACTCCGCTGGGCATTCACTCCTCATCTCTGCAATTCTGCCTCTGCCAGAGCTTTCTTCTCCCACCTCCCCTGGGCTGTCTGTTTTGTCATTATAACAGCAGGTCAAATGTCACTTATTCAGTCACTGTCCTGCAATGGGAATATCCTCTTCCCCCTGCCCCCCCCCCCTTTTCACTTTACTTCCTCATTTTCCTTGCAGAATGTGCTGGGGTCTAAAATCCGCTTTATTTTCTTCTTTACTTAGCTATTTATTGTCTATCAGAGGACTGTCCCTGATCTCTTCTTAGAGCCGCTGGAAACCAGCAAGAGTAGCAGGTGCATGCATCACTCTGCTCCTGATCCGAGGGAGTGGGCGGGGTCAGTGGGTGAAACGGAACTACAAAAGGCTAAAGCCGAACCATCATCACCTTTCAGTGTCACTGTTCTCCTTAGTCATGCTGCTGGACATGCATCAGACACTTGCAATCACCTTATTCCTTCGAATACCCGTCACATTTCTCTGGATTGTCACAGAGGACAAGCACTTCTGCCTGTGGATCCTCGTGGATCTGGTGTGATCAGAACAGAGTTCAATACAAAAGAGATGCCAAGGCCTGGAGAGATGGCTCAGTTGATAAAGTGCTTACCGCACAAGCTGGAGGGCTTGATTCTAGATTCCCAGCCTCTGTGTAAAATCTCAGCTGTAATCGCAGTGCTTCGGAGAGAGAGAAATGGGGCTTGCTGGTCAGTCGGTCTACTCAGTTAGAGTTCTTGGAGAGAGAGAGAGAGAGAGAGAGAGAGAGAGAGAGAGAGAGAGAGAGAGAGAGAGGAGGACACTTAACATCTACCATACTGATTTACACTGCACATGTGCACACACACTCAAATGTACATGGGCACTCATGTGTACAAATATATGTTCATGTGCACATATCATACACACAAAATAAAAAAAAAACATGTATATTGATTATTATATGAGAAAAGTGCAGCTTTATTCCACTCCAAGATCCTTCATTTGTTGCCTAACGTCCATATTAGGTGATCATATTACTAAGTAACTGTTCTCTCGATTGTCTTTGTAGCTTTAAATATGCTTACGCTCATGCAAAATTTAGACGGTGTCCTTTGGTTTCCCATTGTCTAAAATGAGAAGGCTAGAATTGCCAGCATTCTCTTCACCTCTCCTTCCACCTGTGCTAGCTTTTTATATCAAGTGAAGTTTGATATATCTTTTCTGTTTTGAGCCATGTATTAGTTTCCCAACACTGTCAGAGCAATATACCACAGCCGGAGGTGGTTTCAACCACAGTAGTTGATTATCTTACAGGTCCAGAGGCTGGAAGTCTAAGGAGGAGGTGTCTACAAGTTTGTTCTCTACCCTGGTATAGGAGACGGCTGCTTCTCTTAATAGACATCTTTGTGTACCCATGACCCTGGTCTCCTCATTGTATGTCCCAATCGTTTTGGTTTTGTGTTTATTTGACATAGCGTCTCTGTGAGTCCAATCTTTCCTTGAATTCACTGAGTAGGAAAGGATGGCTTCGAACTTGTGGTCATGCTCCTGCTTCAACCTCTTGAGTGTTGGATTTATAGGTGTATATGATTATACCTGGTACTGATATAAGACTGGATTAGGATCCATTTTAAACATCCCATTGTAATTTAATTATTTCTTTAATGAGCCTACATACAAATAAGGTCATAATCTAAAGTACTTGGGGTCAGCACTTCCTCATTGAACTAGAGGAAGGCATCTGCCCCATTAATTCTGTATTTTATTTGTACTTTAGAAAGTTTGAGGCACCATGGCTAATCTGTTGGGTGTTTATCAAGTCATGTGTTAGAATTATGCCTCTTCACATGGCATCTGTGGAAATGGAAGATGGTTAGGTAGTTGTGATCATATAGTGTTTCTTCTCATTTTATAATCATGGCAATTTGAGTAACATCATACTTAAAAAAATGATCTTTTAAATCTAGGTGCTTGATTTGTGGGAACCTAGAAATCTTCAAATTGAACATGATTTCCCTTTGGCATGGTGTCACCACTGACCCCTGCTTCCTACCCCAGCCCTGGAAGCCAGATGAACTTGCCCTTCTCTGTAAGTGGTCTTTTCTTTCTGAAACTTTAGAACACTTTGTTTATCTTTGTAGCTCTCAAATTTCCCAAGACCCTCTCCTGTCTTCTTTAATATTAGGTTTCTCTTCTGTAGGAGGAAATTCTCGTGTGTGTGTGTGTGTGTGTGTGTGTGTGTGTGTGTGTGTGTTGGGGACAGGGGTACTAGAGGTTGTGACTGGGACATCTTCCTTCATTTCTCTCCATCTTATTTTTGGAGACATGGTCCCTCACTGGCCCTGGAGCTAGCTGTTTCAGTGAGCTTGAAAGCTTGAAGGATTCCTCCATCTCTGCCCTTCACCAGCACTGGCTTGCATGCATGTCATGATCCTGGCTTTTATGTGGGTGATGAAGACTCAAATTCAAGCCTCGTGGTTGTGCAATAAACACTGTACCCAGGGAGTCACGTCCCTAGCCAGCCCACTGAGATTCTGTTCCATTCTGTTCTTGATATAAGCTGTCTTTTCGGTATAAGCTGTCTTCGTGGGTTTATGGTCTGCCCATATCTCTTAACTCCTCTCGAATTTTACACCTCTTTGTATTATGTTTTTGTGGATTCTCTTGATTTTGTGCATGGTTTGAATGTTACCCTAGTTTGTGTTAGAAACTTGGTCCCCATTGCAGAATGTTGAAAGGTGGAAGCTTGAGGTGATGATTGGGCTGTGAGACCTCTGCCCCCTACAATGAATTAGAGTGTGTGTGTGTGTGTGTGTGTGTGTGTGTGTGTGTGTGGTAAGCCACTGATGGGTATCATAGCAATCACTGTGTACTGGCTGGTTTTGTGTCAACTTGACACAGGCTGGAATTATCACAGAGAAAGGAGCTCAGTAAGGCATTTTCTCAATTAGTGATCAAGGGGGGAGGGCCCCTTGTAGGTGTGAGTCACAGGGGTTTCATGAAGCTCAGACTGGCCTCTACCTCACTAAATAGCTGAGGATGACCTTGCACTTTTGTTCTTCCTGTGTCTCCACAGAGCTGGAATGGCAGATGGGACCCCCACACACAATACCTTGGTTCGAACACAGGGCCTTGTGTGTCCTAAGCAAGCACTCTACTGATGGAGCCATGCTCACCTGCTTGCTGAATATTTTGAGGATTACATTCAACATGCCTCCAGTGCTCACTGCAGCCTTTGGTAGTGCATGCTTCCTGGGTCTTAGTTATTTCTGTCAGCTTTTCTCCAGTTCTTTGTGGTTAGTTGTGCCTGAGAAGTCAGATTTGGAGGTTATTTCCTGAACCTTCACTTCTATGAGGCTTTTCTGTAGTTTTTACATATACATGACAAAGTGACTGGCACCAGATTTCCCTGGTTCTGGTAGTACTTCTCACTCCCAGCCCCAAAGACATGGCTATTTGCTCTTTGAGTCACTGAAAAGGCTAGAGACTGGCTCTGTCAGTTCTTCTCTTACTGGTGTCCTTGTGTACTGATCTTTCTTTCTTCATCTTTAAAGAGAAAGCCAGTGAGACCAATCTAAGAACTACCATGTTTCCCCAGATCCTGTCCTTGGTATATCGTGTTGGGCATTACTCAGTATTTACAGGCCTTCAGCATAGGAAAGTCTCTTTCAAAATCTGTTAGTCTTGCTATTGCAGAACAGAGTCCCCTAGCTCCTGGTGCATTGGCTGGTCACACTAAAGATGATGTGCTGGCCCTTGTATCTGTTTTCTGTCTCATGCTTTTATGCCATATGCATCTCTGCAACCTCTGATGGGAAAGGATCCATATCTTTGTCTTGTACTGACTTCTCAGATTTCATTTGAGCCCTGTAGTTTTTGAGGTTGTCTTTTCTCTAATTTTGCACCAGGTCATCCATTACTTTTTCATGGAGAATACAAAGCAAGTGATTTCAAGAGGACATGCCTTCTAGTCATGCGCTCCTTCCCGTGTTATTCTAGACTCTTGCTTTCATTGGCTTCTCTCATTTTAATGCTATATTGCTGTTTCTGTTGCTCGTCTTTAAAGAATGGACGCGGTTGACCTTGTAGTAGACTATGCTGGAAAAAAGTTTTGTGTATATGTGTGTGTGTAGAAGGGGAGAGTTTCTTGGAAACTCCCGCCATGGGCAGTCCCAACAGAAACACCATCTCTGAAAATATTCTTTCTAAATTCACTCTTCATCCTGAAGGCATTTGATGCTGTGACGCCATGAGACAAATCACAATGCTTCCTCCCCATTTCCCTTCAATCTTGGGGATACAGATGGAGGCCCTGCCTCTTCCTCACAAACATTTCTCAGTAAAGGGACTTGTGACCTGCCCCGGGTGTTTTAGCTGGATTTTCTGTGGCTGTTGTAGACCACCTGACCAAAAGCAACTTGGAGGAGAAAAGGGTTAATTTAGGTTTACACTTCCAGGTCACAAGCACATCTTTAAGGGATGTCAGGCAGGGTCACGGAGACAAGAACTGAAGTATAAATCACAAAAGAAATCTGCTTACTGGTTTCTATCCCGGTTTACATTCATCTGGCTTTCTTCAATAACACAGACTCATCTGTCTTAGGGATACTGTTGTCCATAGTGGGCTGAGCAGTCAGTTAGCAATCAAGAAAATGCCACATAGACATGCTGTCAGGACTACATGAGGGGGAAGATTCTTCAGGCATGGCTCCTCTTCCCTGGTGTATCAAGTTGACAACTAAGATTAGCCCTCACATTTGGGCAACATCTATAAGTGGCCAGTGGCTGGCCGCTCCCTTCACATCCTCTCTTTAGGTTCCTAAGACCGATGCCATCTTTCCTAGTGCCACATTCATTGACATGTGCAGTTACAGAGAAATTTCTGAATTCCTATGAGTCTCAATGTACACCAAACTCAAGAGTGAGACTTCATCCTTGTAATGTGTGAAAGTTTCAGTTACAGGTTACTACACTGGAGGAACTCACAATTGATTTCTAAGTTGGGAAAATTACAGTGTGTGACCCCCAAGGTTCCTGGGAATGATGTGAGATTGGCCCAGGGCCATCTATGGAAAACTCTCAGGAAGTTCTAGCTCTTTATCTACTGCAGGCAACATGAAGTTCTAGGTTCTGGGCACTGTAGTCAGCTTTTCCTGTTTGCGGGCCACTGTGGCTGGAATTGGGTACTGAAGTCTGTTCAGTGTGCTGGGGCGTTGCTGTTCACTGTTGATGGACAAGAAATTCAAATGCCCCTTGAAGGTGGCTTCAGAAGGGCTGGAAGGTTATTCTGGACAATCAAGGGAGCTAATGTATTCTTTCACCCACAACTGCCTTGTCTCGCTGTCCTCACATCAGTAACAAATCATGGCAGACAGCAGATGACAACAGATTTATTAAATCATATGCAGTCATCGTCAAGGACTCCAGAAGGATTTCTGATAGATCTAAAATAAGCATGCATGCAAAGTTGTGATGCTCTGTTTTGCCCTTTATGCTCTTCGTTTGCTAATTGAGAATATTTGTGTGAATGTATCTTTTTCTTACCTACTATGCAGCTACTCAGTGTTCATGTAGAAAATCCCCGATTGTTTCCCCTTGCCATTTTTTTCTTTTGATATTACTAGCTGCTTTCTGGTTTTCCTCTGAAGGAAAAATATTTTTTATAATATTTGTAAATTCTTTATTTTAAAGGTAATATTGTGGACTTTTGCCCATTATAATTTTACTAATGCATACACCGAGAGGGCCTCAGATACCTGAAGGTGCAGGTCTAGAATGTTCACCACAATACACAAGATTACTGTACTTTAAACATGGCCAAGTATCCTTTGTGTGTGAGCAAACTAACATTATTTCTGAGTGGTATAACAGCTATCTTCAGACTTCTCAGCAATCTCCACCCCCCTTTTTTTTGATAGAAGAAAATGTTTACTGTGTCAAAAGCATTCATGACAAAGAGAACTAATGGTTTTGTATCCCAGGAAAAGGAATTGGATCTAGGAAATTCAAACTGTGATCAGCATGAATCAAATTAAGAAACATTGCTTTTTCCAAAGGATCTACTAGAGAATACTCCAGAAAGGGGGGCGGGGAACTAAACCAATAATAACAACAAAGGAGAGTTTTAAGTTCAAGGATAAGTAATGAGCATAAAACTAATAGCTTATAGGGTAAATGGAGAAGGGAGAGGAGACATAGACAGACAGATAGGCAAGATAGATAGACGGACAGATTCAGGTGTAAGGGAAAGCACTCTGAGAATGTTAGCAGAGTTCTGGGTGTTTTCAGTCTCACGCAAATGTGTATGCATGCATGTTTGCTTGTTTGTGAGCTCATGTGTGCATGCCGCTCCATGTGCACATCAAGTCCTAAGGTTGATGTCAGGAACTCTCCTCCACTGCTCCTCTACCTTACTCTATCAGTGAGGTCTGTTAATCACACCTGACTTTGCTGATGTAGCTAGTTTCTCTGGTGGATTCTGGGAATCCCACTGTGGTCCTCAAGCTTGCACATGAAACAATGGCTATTGAGCCATCTGCCCAGTCTCATACCCAGAGCACATGCAAAACTTAAACCATTTATCACTTTAAGTATTCAGTGTTGGCTGAATTACCACAATCTTTCTCACATTGTACAAGGTGTAATAGAAGATAGGTGTAAAGTTTTTCAATATGTCACTTATGGTGACCTGGGGACCAACATACTTTAAATTTTGTATTCGTTTTTCAACAATTTCCTACTTAAGTGCAACATATCTCCCTGTCTCCAAAGCAGTCAGTTATCCTCAACGCTTTGTTCAGTTATGACTCTGCATTAACCTTTGACCCCTGACAAAGAAGCCTCTGTGACCAACCGAGGGTAGCATTATTCTGTGGGCATATACATAAGCATCCAGAAGGCAGCTGGACAGCAATCCTATGCAGCAAAGAACCAGTAATAGAAAAACAACATTCTTCCTGTGGAATAAGACGATGCTGAAGTATCAGGAGAATCCTGCAGTATTCATTTGAGAGAGGAGTATTGGTATAGACGCAGGACATCTTGAGAAATGTCTTTTTCTCTTTCTCCTTCTATTTAGTGTGAGAGGTCAATGTAAAAGACCACCCACAGTGACGCACCTTGACACTGTGAATATACCCACATTCCAAGAACGTGATTTTGAAACAGCTTGCCGCTGCCTTTTTCTAGGTCAAGACAGGACATATGTATGACAAGCCTGTAACATCTTCTTATTACAAGCAGCTTTCAAAACATGAGAGACTAGGCTTGTATCACAAGAATAGAGGAACACAAATGAATAGCTGTCCACTGGCCAAAGTCAGACCAGTACGCCTACCATCCTTCCAACATTTTATTAGAAAAAGCGTCCTACTGAGAGTAAAGTGGATATACCCACCCCCACATCTCTGGGTACTACCATTAATATTTGACTGCACTGGCTTTATCACACTTCCATCTAGCTATCCAACTATGAGTTTATCTTGTTTTGTTTGATGAATTTCAAAGTAAATCATAGCCATTGGTGCCATTTCTTCTAGTGACTCCAGAATGAAAAGACCCACTTTTAAAACACGAAAGTAGAAATGACACCAAAGGTGACCCTGTGACAGGTGGGGAACACAGAAGAGTTAGGAAAGCAAATGAAAAGGAAATCTAATAAAGACAGGGACTAAAGGTATCTGGAGACAGGGCTCATAACCTTGACAATTGCCCAAGGCCATTTATGGATCAGTGGTTCTCACCGCCCCCAATCTAATTATCTTTCTGTGCACCCAGTTTTCCTGTTACCTATGACTCTATGGCTACTGGATCCTATGTGTAATTGAGTAGGAGATTCTCCACATTGCCTTTTTAATTCGGTTGATCTTGGGTGCTTGTGCAAGTTTATAAGAATGGAGAAAATTTCAGCAGGGTCTTCATTGAGACTAAACATGTTACCTTCGTTAAGGGGAAAAACAAATCCAATCACACCAGCCTTTGTCTTCCACATCCCAGATCACACCAGCCTTTGTCTTCCACATCCCAGATCACACCAGCCTTTGTCTTCCACACCCCAGATCACACCAGCCTTTGTCTTCCACATTCCAGATCACATCTGGAACTTCCTCTATGCCTTGTACTTTCTGCTTTCTATGTAAAAATCTTGATGTGTTCCTGCCCCTGCTGGGAAGCCCACACACAGGCCAGGTGGGGCTTATTCACACCTCACACACATACATGTGTTCATATGCTCATCATATGAAGCTCTCTGAGCTTCTCACTACCACAACTGCAGCTTAAAATAGCTGACAGCACTGCTTCTTATATTAATAGATTTACATGTTGACTGCTTAATTGACACTTTCATCAGATAACTGGGTTGGTGCCTTGTTAGCTGCTCAGTGAAAAGCAGGGTCAAGACACTGGCCTATTTACTTTTATATTTTGTGTGTGTGTGTATGTGTGTGTGTGTGTGTGTGTACATGTGTGTGTGTGTGTGTGTGAGAGAGAGAGAGAGAGAGAGAGAGAGAGAGAGAGAGAGAGAAAGAGAGAGAGAGAGTCTTTGCCTGACCAATTATGCAATTATGTATGTTTTGTATGTACATGCCCGGTGCCCATAGGAATCAGAAGAGGGTCTCAGAATCCTTGGAACTGGATTAATACATGGTTGTGAAGCACTCTATTGGTGGTGGAAACTGAATCCAGGTCCTAGGTTTTCTACAAGAGCAGTAAGTTGTGTGAATCATGGAGCCATCACTCCAGTCCCTAAACTACTTTATACATGAATCATAATTCAGCAAAATAATTATGTTAAAAATAATTGTAAAAGTTAAAAGATTAAAAAATTTAACACAGAAACTATTCAACACATAAAAGTTGCATTTCATATTTTGTACCCCTCTACACATTGTGGAAAGGCTAAACTGAGCCAATTAGTATATATAGTGCCTCTCCATATGATTTTGTGTGTGAGGACACACAAAATTATATTCAGCAATTTAAAAATAATGTAATATATTGTTATGAACCACAGTTGCCACGTTGTACAGAGATCTGTTAAAGTTACTGTTCGAGGCTAACTGAAATTTTGTGCCCATTGACCAGTGTTTCTATCAAGAATTACATGTTTTGAAGGTTGGACAAAATTCATAAGGTGGCATTACATGCTGCAAATGACAGCCTTTTATTGCACCTCAGTTATGGTTCAAATATGTTATTTGGAGCACAGCATGTTTGGGACACTTTAGAAAGTTGTATCAGTTTTAATTACCGGAGGTAGAAATATAGTACCTACCTCACACCGAAGCTGACATGATTTAGGCTTTACTCTCACTAGCACCCGCTCATGAGATATAGATTATCTTCACATTTCAATGCAAATGGCTCCACTCAC
>LR751202.1:142065-204169 GCA_902729485.2 Mus minutoides | reverse complement strand
TTTATTAGATATTTTCTTCATTTACATTTCAAGTGTTATCCAGAAAGTTCCCTATATCCTCCCCCCTCCCGGCCCTGCTACCCTACCCACCCGCTCCCACCCCCTGGCCCCGGTGTTCCCCTGTATTGGGGCAAATAAAGTCTGCATAACCAAGGGGCCTCTCTTCCCACTGATGGCCAACTAGGCCATCCTCTTCTATCATATCCAACTATTATATGCTGATTGTTTGTAAGAATTCAGACAGGGGATAGGTAGTACCCATACTTTCAACTTAATTGTGATATAACCTAAAAATGAACTTTTAAACAGTCAATTAAAGCATCTATCTGTGTGAATCTCCTGCCTCCATAGCTAATTAGCAAGAACATCTCTGCACCAATCATTCTTTCTCCTCTGAGGTGACTCTATACAGAAAGAAGCTCTACTTCCCTTTATTACCCTACAATGTCCCTTTTCCATTCTTAATTCACAATAGCCAGCCTTCCTTTGCTTTTATATGTCATTCCACTCACTGAACATTTTTTTTTCCTTTTCTTTCCATCAATAAGTTCACACATGAACTGCATTGACTCTAAAAGCCAATGTTGGGCAGATGTCATACAGACCCTAAGAGAACACAAATGCCAGCCCAGGCTGCTATACTCAGCAAAACTCTCAATTACTATAGATGGAGAAACCAAGATATTCCATGACAAAATGAAATTTACACAATATCTTTCCACAAATCCAGCCCTACAAAGAATAATAGATGGAAAATTTCAAGACAAGGAGGGAAACTACACCCTAGAAAAAGCAAGAAATTAATCTTCTTACAACAAAATCAAAAGAAGATAGCCACACAAACATAATTCCACCTCTAACAACAAAAGTAACAAGAAGCAACATTCATTTTTCCTTAATATCTCTTAACATCAATGAACTCAATCCCTTAATAAAAAGACATAGACTAACAGATTTGATATGTAAACAGGATCCAGTATTTTGCTGCATATAGGAAACATACCTCAGTGACAAAGACAGACACTACCTCAGAGTAAAAGCCTGGAAAATTTTGTTCCAAACAAATGGTCCCCCCCCCAAAAAAAACAAGCTTTAGTATCCATTCTAATATCAAACAAAATTAAATTTCAAACAAAATTTATCAAAACAGATGAGGAGGAATACTTCATACACATAAAAGGAAAAAAAATCTACCAAGAGGAACTCTCAATTCTGAACATTTATGCCTCAAATGAAAGGGAGTCCACATTTGTGAAAGAAATGTTACTAAATCTCAAAGTACACATATTGAACCTCACACAAGAATAGAGGATGACTTCAACACCCTACTCTCATCAATGGACAGATCATGGAACAGAAAGTAAACAGAGACACAGGGAAAATAACAGTTATGAGCCAATTGGATTTAACAGATATCTACGGAACATTTCACCCTAAAACAAAAGAATATGCCTTCTTCTCAGCACCTTATGGTACTTTCTCCAAAACTGACCATATATTTGGACACAAAACAAGCCTCAAAAGATACAATAAGATTGAAATAATCCCATACATCCTATCAGATCACTACGGAGTAAGACTGGTCTTCTATGGCAACAAAAACAGCAGGAAGCCCACATACACCTGGAAGTTGAACAATGCCCTACTCTATGATAACTTGGTCAGGGAAAAAATAAAGGCATAAATTAAAGACTTTTTTTTTTTTTAGAATTTAATGAAAATGAAGGCACAACATACCCAAACTTCTGGGACACAATAAAAGCAGTTCTAAGTGGAAAACTCATTGCTCTGAGTGCCTCCAAAAAGAAACTGGAGAGAGCATACACTACCAGCTAATAGCACATCTGAAAGCTCTAGAACAAAAGAAGCAAATTCATCCAGGAGGAGTAGACAGCAGGAAATAATCAAACTCGGGGCTGAAATCAACCAAGTGGAAACAAAAAGAACTATACAAAAAAATCAGCAAAAGCAGGAGCTGGTTCGTTGAGAAAATCAACAAGATGGATAAACCCTTAGCCAGACTAACCAGAGGGCACAGACTGTATCTAAATTAACAAAATCAGAAATGAAAAGGGAGACAGAAAAACAGAAACTGAAGTAATGTAAAAAATCATCAGATCCTACTAGAAAAGCCTCAACAAAACTGGAAAATCTAGATGAAATGGATGATTTTCTAGAAAGAAACTAGTACCAAAGTTAAATCACAAACAGATCAACAATCTAAGCAGTCCCATAGCCCCTCCCCCCCAAAAGCAGTCATTAGAAGTCTTCAACCAAAAAAAAAAGCCCAGGAACAGATGGGTTTAGTGCAGAGTTCTATCAGACCTTTAAAGAAGACCCAATACCAAACTATTATATACTCTTCAAACTATTCGACAAAATAGAAACAGAAGGAACACTACCTAATTTTTTCTATAAAACCTCAGCTATGCTGATACTTAAACCATACAAATACCCAACAAAGAAAGGTAACTTCAGACCAATTTCCTTTATGAATATTGATGCAAGAATAAAATTCTCGCCCACTGAATCCAAGAACACATCAAAACTATCATTCACACAAAGGAAAGTCCTATTGCTGAACTAGATGTCATAGCTCCACCAAGAAAGGAATAAAAAGAAGTCAAAATAAGAAAGATATTACACAATGTGCTGGCATTTATCTCTCAAAGACCATGCATTTGTCTCAATTAAAATAACCTGTTTTATTTAGTCAGTTATTAAACTCCTAGTGATAACCTATAATGATATAATATAATAAATAATGAAATAATAATATAGAGCATACAAAAAGCCAATATGATCCTGAAACTGGAATCTGCGGGTACTATAAATATATAGATGCCATCAAAATGTCTCCATCTTTAAATAAATTTGTGATATTGTTGGGGGAAATACAATTGCAAACATGTGAGATGTCCTTCAAAAATCATGCATGTGTAAGCCTGAGGGAAAATATGTATTCTTCCTCAACAGATTTTTAAACTTTGAAGAAAAGAAAGGAAAATATCCAGATATATTATTTCCCCAGATTATTCATATTAACTATGCAACAAAAAATATGACTTTTTAAGCCCAGATAGAACTATTCTTTTTTTGGTCCCCCCCAGTTCTGTCCCAAAGAGACACACCGGGACCGACAGGACCTTGAGTGAAACAGTGAAACATCTGGTCCGACCGGAGTTTGAGTCTTTAGACGGACGGAGACGGAGGACTCATAACCCTAATTTCTGCACACGGTGGTACGGGTCAAGTCTATCTTGATAAGAATTTGTATTATATACTATGTATCAAAAACACTAGTCATGTTTGGGGCTGAAACTAACAAGAAGAGAAAAGATTAGTAAAATAGAACAGTCACATATCACAAATGTCTGCAACAGGCCATCCCGGGCTCATTCATTGACTCAAGAACCCACATGGTTTTAGTCAGACTGCCTTCATTCAAAGCTCCAAAATGCCTGTACAATTCCCAATGTCATATCATCAACAACAGCACACAAAGAAGAGATGACAGACATGAGAAGAAAGAGAACTCCCCATCTGTGACTCTCATTCAAGGGCACATGCACAAAGCAAGCCCTTGTTTATGCAGCTTATATAGCAGAATAAGAAAGTTTATGTATAAGTCTGTCATTTGAAAATTTACCATAGATTAGTCTAATTGACTTAACACCAGTCATGTTTGACTGTTTAGGGTGGGTCACAATATTATTCTATGAAACCAGACTGAAGGGAAATGACTACTGCAACCCCCCAAGCCTTTCACAGTCATGACCATCCTTCAACAAAACAATGTCCACAACCAAAGTGCAGCCCGCTTACAGATTATAACGTTTTAATGAAGGCTTCTGCATTTTTAAATTAAACATTAGTACTATAATTTCTTTATCCCCCCATCATGTTGAAGTATTTCTAAGTGTTCTCCAATGCATGTGTGTCCTCCTGATTAAATTTACTCCTATGAAACACAAACTATGAATTCCTGTAATATTCTGTCACATAAACCCATTTTGTGTGATACTAAAATATGTACTTTGAAGGTTCCAATGTGAATAGAACTGGAAAGTCACTGTGCTAATTGAAATTCACCAAGTACTAAAATGTCAGTATTGCGTGATCTTGCTCACCTGTGTAATACAAAACAATTGAAGGTAGAAAATAGTTGAAGTGGGGGGGAAGTAGGGGTGGGGTGATGGGGTGGTGCTGGGCCAGACAGAGCTGGCTGTGCTATTGATTGTACAGCAGGTAATCCTTGCAATCAATAATCTCCTACACATTTCAGAAAGCTACAGGGAAAGACTTTATGGTTTTACATGGAAAACATGACAAATTTTGAGGGCACGGATACAGATATAATCCAGACATTAACATTTCACAATGTAGACATGTAAAAAACATGATGTGGTTCTCATTTATACACACAATTTACATGTCAGTTCAAAATAAAAAGTTATTTTCTTTAAGCCTGAACAGGTGCACCCTGCTGTCTTCTGACTTACACAGCTGATTTATCTTTTTTTTCCTATAGGAAATCATCTTGCTTTCCTCCTACATGCCACAAGATTCCTTGGTCTTTTAATTTTCTAGCAGTTTCTGATGTAGAAGAGTGAGTTTTTCTTTTTCTGCCCCTTAATCCTACTTTGGGATATTGAAGACATTTCTCACAAATTTGGAAACATTATATTCCTATAATTTTTGTTTCTTGTTCTCTCATTTCTGTCTCAGACTTCGGTCTCTTGGTAAGAGGACACCCGAGACTATGATGCACATTACTAATGGGCTTTTCTGTTTTTCTTTCTCCTGTATTTCATTTTGAGCCCTTTCTACTTGTCAGTCTTTAAGGTTCTGAATCTTTCCTTCTGCCAGATAAACCCCACCTAGTTCTTTTGCTGTTGTTTTCATTTATATATTGTTGCTGATTTGTAGTTTAAAATTTTCCATTTGATTCTGTCTCTTCTGGTGAGACTCTCCCCATCTTTCAGATATCATATATATTCCTTTACATTATGGAAATATTTATGCCAGCTACTTAGCACTCTTGCCATCTCTACTCTCATTTCTGCCCACTGGGCTTCCCTCCTAGGAGTGCTTTACATTCATGGATACTTAAGAAACCAATAAGGTTACATGTAGCATGATAGAGAAGTTAGATTTGCAGATGTTACCAAGTTGGAAAAGGTTTTAATCTTTTTTATAAGAATATTGAGATTTGTTCTGGAAGTGAATCTGGAAGTGGGTTTTCACTGATGTTTGTATCAGATTGTAAAAGCTATTGTCATGTGTCTTAGTCAAGTGCTCAGACAAATTATGGCTGAAGGATAATTCTCCTAATGAGTTCATAAAAATGTAAGATAGATGAAATCCTTATATAATAAACCAATTCTGTCTGATGCTCATATGTAAATTATTTTAATCTATTATGAATAAGTGCTTTTGGCTTTTTAAAATAATGAAATTATTTAATAACACATTTCGTATTTATTACTGAAGTATAAAGCTAATTGTGATTTTACTTTTTCACCATGTATTTATGTTGGGGCACAAGGCATAGCTTGGTGGTTCGAAAGCTTACTTAGCATGAACATTCAATTAAGTTTAAAATAATATTACCTATGGCTAAGGAAACATTATTCTTTCTGTGTGATTTTTTTTTTGAGTCTCACTTGACTATTTAAAATGTTTCTTCCCAGATCCCGCCTATCTGATGAGCCATAAACAGAGTAGTTCATGTCATTTGGGGCTGGAAAGATCTGTGTTCAGCAGAGCAATCACTGACTGCTGATTTTCTCTTTTGTCAGCTCTTGTAGAGCCTTCTCTGACTCACTTGTGTCTTCATATATGGCCAAAGCTGCAGGTAAATGGTTTTCCAGATATCTGGGCTCTTTTTGCTGATGGCTAAATCATCTTCAGACCTTGCCTCGCACTTCCGAGCTTTACTTTTTGCTCCTGAATCTTCTGTGACTAGGGAGCCACAATGCAGGTGACTGGGAAGTTTTATCTTTTCCTTCCTCAAAGGATCGTGGCCTCAGCTTGTCAGTTTTCCCGTACCTAAAAGGAGGTGTTCCGTAAATCTAAGCAATATTTACAGTTGCTTGCTGTGAAAGGGCAAGCCCAGTATCCTTGCTTGGTAATATCCAGTCCAGACTTGTTCATGAACTTCTAAGTAACACAACCTCTTTGTCACGCATGTGGCAGTTTGTCCCAGACCCATTACCCCAAGTCTGCGCCCCATTGTGCTTTCCTGTTAGGTGAAAGAAAACTGTGCTCTCCACTGTGCATTATTCACTAATCTCTAACTTACCGTTTTCAAGAAAATATAACCCTAAATATATATATATATATATATATATATATATATATATATATATATATATATATATATAAAACCCTAACCAAAAAGATTCACAGAACCTATACTTGTGGAGCTGTGAAAGGCTGCCTGTTTTGGTTGAATGAGGTTTGCTCAGGAGACCCAGTAGAAAACTCTACAAGGGACAGGTCAGTGAGCCACATTCCCAGAGACAGGTGCCTGGCACCACAAAGCCCCCAACTCCATAATTCTGTGACTATCAGTCACACAGATAAAGCTCCATGCTCCTATCATTCTGGCTAGACTCCACCCCAACAGTTACCTGACTGTAGCCAGGTATGCACCTCCCCACAGTTACCTGGCAACAGCAAGGTAGTGCAGCCCACTATAAAAGGAGCTGCTTGGCTCCTCCTCATTCTCTTAAACTCTCACCTTTCTTACTCTCATTTCTAGACTTCCTTCTCTCCGCCCTTATCCCTTCTTTCCACATGACCATGGCTGGTCTCCCTCTTTCTACCTTCTCTCTTTCTCCCTGCCTTTCTACAATAAAGCTCTAAAACCAAGGACTGTCTCTGCTCATCAAGGCCTGACATGCTTGAATGATGGGATAGGCTTTCCCTAAAGAACTGCTTCTAACCTCCCGCTGGAAGGTCTTCCTGCGCTCCAGCCACGGATCGGACCAAGGACTCTTGCCCGCGTAGGAACCACCCAGCACCCACTCTCTCCCTGCCCTCTCCTCCCTTCAGACCTGGGGATGACCGAGCCACCCCAGGGGCCCCATTTTGTTCCCAGCTCTTCCTCGGTGTCCAGTGACATCTGGGATGCCTGAGACTGAGAATCTGTTATCTCTGGCTTCAGTGAGGCCCAGAGACCCCCTGGTGGGCTGGGCTCAGTGGCTTCCCACAGCCAGACACCCACCCAGGACTGTATGGAAAGCATGTGGTAGTCCTCCCTTGTCCACCTGCCCAGAGCACGGGAAATCTGGCAGGATGCAGGTTTTCTCCCACTCCCTTTATTCCCCATGACCCGTGCCCTACGTATACTTTAGATTCTCAGGGGACTGTGGAGCTTAGTGTGGATATCCTGTATTTTATGGCTAATATCCACTTATAAGTGAGTGAATGCCATGCATATCCTTTTGGGATTAGGTTATATCACTCAGGATGATAGTTTCAAGATCCATCCATTTGCCTGTGAAATTCATGATGTCTTTGTTTTTAATAGCTGAATGGTATTCCATTGTGTAGATGAAGGAAGGCATAAGCAAGGAGGCTTGAATCTCACTTAGAAGGGGGAATAAAATAGTCATAAGAGACAGATGGAGGGAGGGAACTGGGTAGGAGAGAAGATGGGTAGGGAAATAGAGAGATTAAGGATCAGGTGTGGGGAGGGACAAGAGAGATGGCTAGATGGCCATGAGAATGAATGAAAATCTGCAAGGGACAGGGATGTGGATGAGACAGAGAACTGGGATGAGGGAGGCACCCAAGAACCAATGGGGGTGATGTGAGCTGTTACTCACAACACTAGGGATAGGGAAACTGAAGAGGCCATCTCCTACAGCCAGGCAGGAACCCCAGTGGAGTGATAGAGACACAAACCCATCTACAAAACTTTGCAGAGAGGAAATGGGGAAAGACAATGACATTTGAAATGTAAATAAATAAAATATTCAATACAAAAATAAATAAATAAATAAATAGTCAATAGAGGGGAAAAAAGAAATGTAATAACTGGATATAGAGAAAAGACTGAGGGAATGGCCAGCAAGTAACCAGCCCAATTTGAGATAAATCCCATGGGCAAGCACCAGTCCCTGACACTATTAATGAAACTCTGTTATACTTGCAGACTAGAGTCTAATACAGCTGTCCTCTGAGAGGAGAGTAGCCAACTCAGACAGATGCAGACACCCACAGCCAGTGAATGGAGCCTGGGGACTCCTATGGGTAAATAGGAGGAAGGATTGCATAGCCTGAAGGGGATAGGAACTCCAGGAAGACCAGCAGAGTCAACTGACCTGGACCCTTGGAGCTCTCAGAGTCTCAACCACCAAGCAAGGAACATGCACTGGCTGGACCTAGGTCTTCCCACACATATGAAGCAGATGTGTAGCTTGGTCTTCATGTGGGCCTCAAACAACTGGAACAAGGGCTATCCCCAAAGCTGTTGCCTATCCATTGGATCTGTTCTTCTAGCTGGACTTCATTGTCTAGCATCAATGGGGGAAGATGTTCCTAACCCTGCAGAGACTTGATGTACCAGGGTCGGGAATTACCTATGGTGGCTTCCACTCACTCATAGGAGGGGAGAGGCCAATGAGGGAGGGTTGAGGGAGGGGTGACCAGGAGGGGACAGTGAGTGGGATGTAAAGTGAATAAGTAAAGAAATTAATTAATTAATTAATCAATTAAAGAATTAATTAATTAAAAAAGATTCTCTGGGGAATTATTATCATAGACAAAAAGAACTCATGTAATAAACTTCCAACAGGTGTCCTTCACATTGTGGTTCTGTGTATCATTTGCAAGCATACAGCTACCCCAGGTTTGAGGCTCTCTGACAATGAGCACAGTAAGTTAAAAACATCTGTGCTCCTTTCTTGGGAGATACAGATTGTGTATAACACTAAGCCCTGTGGCTGTGATAGGTACAAGGCACACTGGTTTTGTTTCATTTGTGTCTCCTCATCCTGACACCCCTCGTGTTCCAGAGAGACAAGGCTTGGGCTGGGCCCTCTGCAGGTGGTGTTCACCAACAGTGAGTACAATAGCGACATGCTGACTTATAATTATTTAAAGAGAATGCAATTTACCAGTAATATAATGAAGACAGTATGGCCAGGCAGGAGCTTATCAAACATTGTGCTTTATTTCAATCTTCAATACCAATCAAGCTCCTTCAGTTACCTATTCATTTGTAGCTATAATGTATAAACCCAGAAAGATTGACAAGGTTAAAGAAAAATGAGAAATTGGTAGAGAAAAAGTAGCCATTAAAAAATGGTCCCAAGATCTATTGTCTCTTCCCTTCACATTTCTTTTTTATACCTATTGGTGTGGCACATATTTCTTTTGCTTTTGTACCTATAATTCATCTTCTAGTGGATGACTGGTTGGAAGAAAGTGGCTTCAATTTATTTCTTCCATGCTCACTATGTCTTTATATTTATTTGGCTTTTTGTGAAAGTTTTTTGTTACACTTTCAAAAACCAGCAGAAATTCTGACTGCATAAAAAATAACTTGAAGACTATTAGGAAAGGAAAATTTTAAAGAGATATTTTGAAGAAATAATTGCTTTGAGCTGTATAAGAATGGGAATGCAAACCATGAAATCTGAAATAAAACATATTAAAGTATTATGAATCCTATATTCCATAATGTCTGTCAAATTATTCATGAGGTGTATAGGCAATATCTATCCATGCTTATTTTTCCTTGCTTAATTTTAATACTATGTCTGTGAAACTTGCTAATCTGCTGTTTTCTTTTACCATGATTTTCTCATGCTGTCCTTGACTTAATTCTACCCTGTATTTCCTTTGTTCCAACCTATCAGACTGACCATCTCAATTCTGGAAAACACAATACATTTTCTCTTTCATTGCTTTCTGCTTTTCCCCATGCTTCACACACCTACTACAGATTCATCACCCATGTGTTAATGTCTTGTTTACAAAATTTCTTCCTGGTATCTCAAGCAAGTCTGCCTGGAGTCTGGCTGAAGATAGCAAATATATGCCATGTAGTCACATCTGAGTCTGCACTGGGCTACTACTATACTTCTTTGTGGTTCATTGTTTAGGTGTTGAGTAATGTTTAAGATTTTATTTTTATGTTATTGGATGCCATCTATCCAGTATACACCATGGGATTTACATGTAGTGGGCTCTCAACAGTTGCTTGGTGAACAAATACATATATTTTAATATTCTTTTGAAGAAATAATTTATAATTCTTTAAGAGATGCACACCATTGTGTACATACACAGTGATAAACACACACACACAGAGTGAGAGAGACAGAGAGAGACAGAAAACAGAAACAGAGACAGAGACAGAGACAGAGACAGAGACAGAGAGGCAGACAGACACACAGACAGATACTTAGAGAGAGAAACAGAAATACAATTACCCTTGGTCATTATGTCCAGTCTTAGAGAGTTGATTCTAATATCAACCACCAGTAGATAGAAAATACCTTAAATAAAACTTCAAAGTAACTGCATACTATCCAGATACATTCTCCAATATGGTTGAAGTCATTTCTAACTCATTTACAATTCCTAACAAAGCTCTTTAGAGAAACATATCCAAAAAAAGTCTACACATGCCCAGAACAAAATCAATTGTTTCCAATATTTTTGATCTCTAATTAGATCATTAACGCAGAACCCATGGATATAGAGACCTGACTCTATAGACTTAAATAAGTGGAAACACATACAAAGAAACTCTTTTTGGTGTGTGCCTACTAGGTATTCAAGATTCAGCCAAAAGTTGTTGCTTTACGATTCTGTAATTGGCTTGTGTTATGTTCTTAATTTAATCTACATATGACTAAGTAATTGATCCAAATATGTGTATATGCATCCATGTATTTTGTTTATTTGGTTATTCAGGAAATTTAATACCTTTTAAAACTCAACTAAAGTGAATATCTAATAAAATTCAATAAAAGATACTGACAGAAAGTTTGCATTTAAACCTAATGACTGTATTCTCAGATACTACTAACATTGGTGTTTAGTTTGTTTAAGTGAAATTCTAACATTATAACAAATCCTATTACTTTTGATAATTCACAGTATCATTCTTAGATTTTGCAGGAGCCAAACCTTGGCCAAAGTGTCATGCTATCGCTCGATCACTTAAAGGATTTTATTTAATCATGTGATTTTGTTTTTGACATTAAATGTCTCCCAGAATCTACACCACTCTTCCTGTGGCACTGTTGAGAAGCAATAGGACTTTTAGGAGATAATGCCTAACAAGACAATGCTATGTCAGTGTGAGCAGACACATGAAGGGGATAGATTAGTCTCAGGTCTCTCCTTACTCAGCAACTGCTGCATTCAAAGGAAGATTCAAAGTCACTACTCCCCCTGATGCTAAGGATGGAACTCACAGTACATGCTAAGCAGGCATTCCCTTCTGAGCTACATCCCCAGCCAGTTTTATTTTATTCTAAACTAGGTTCTCACCTGTTTGCCCAGGCTGATCTTAAACTTGCAATCTTCCTACTTTAGCATCCCCAGTAATTGTGTTACAGGTGTATAACCCCTTGCCCAATTAAGTATGTATTTAAAATAAAGACGATCATCCTGAGTGAGGTTACCCAATTCCAAAAGGTCATCCATGGTATATACTCACTTATAAGTAGATATTAGCCATAAAATATAGGCACCATGTTACACTCCACAGACCCAAAGAAGCTCAACAAGAAGGAAAGCCCATGTGAGGAGGCTTGAATCTCACTTAGAAGGGGAGGCAGATGGGGGCAATGAATTAGGGGGCGAGTAAGTATAGGGAAGGGAATAATGGGTGTTTAGGATCAGGAGTGGGGAAGAACAGGAGAGATGACTAGATGGTCATGAAAATAAATGGAAGCCTGCAACTGACGGGGGTGAAGAGGTGGAGGCATCTCCAGGAGGAGACAGAGACCTGGAATAAGTAAAGTGCCCAAGAGTCAATGGGAGTGACCTTAGCTGTGACTCACTACATTGGGGATGTAAAACTTGAAGATGCCACCTCCTGTAGTCAGTCAAAATACAGACATCAACCCAGCCGTAAAACTTTCAACCCAGAATGTATCCTGTCTACAAGAAATTCAGGCGGGGGGTTGGGGGGGAATGGAACAGAGACTGAGGGAATAGCCAACCAATAACCAGCCCAACTTGAGATCCATCCCATGGGCAAGCACCAATCCCTGACATTATTAATGATACTTTGTTATGCTTGCAGACAGGAGCCTAGCATAACTGTCCTCTGAAAGGCTCCACCTAGTAGTTTACTCAGACAGACAAAGACAACCACAGCCAAACAGTGGATGGAGCTTGGGAAACTTGTGGGAGAATAGGAGGAAGGATTGTGTCCCCAAAGGGGATAGGAACTCCAGGAAGACCAGCAGAATCAACTGCCCTGTACTCTAGGAACTCTCAGAGTCTAAATCACTAGCCAAGGACCTAGGCCTCCCTGCACGTATGTAGCAGATGTGCAGCCTGGTCTTCATATGAGTCCCGAACAACTGGAGCAAGGGCTAGCCTAAAAACTGTTGCTTATTTGTGGGATATGTTATTCTAGCAGGATGGCCATGTCTGGTCTTAGTTGGAAAGGAGGCACCTAGCCTCTTGAGACTTAGTGTGTCAGAATGGGGGGATACCCAGGTCCTCACCCACTCAGAGAAGAACAGAAAGGGGAAATGGGAAAAGGATTGTAAAAGTGGATGACCAGGAGGGAAGCAGTGATCAGGATATAAAGTGAATAAAAATAAATAAATAAATAAATAAATAAATAAATAAATAAATGCTATTTTGAAAAAGTTCAAGTACAACAAAAGCAAAATGTTGCTATTTAGTTATTTTGGCCCACTTACATACAGTATGCAACAAGGAACTGAGAAACTGGGCCTTTTCATTCTGTTGAGGCTCCCGGCACAGCTCCCAGCATAGCGAAGACTTTCTTCTACTAAGTAGAAGAATCAAACTGGCTACTTGATCTGGCTTAATGAATGTCCTTCAAACACATCACCTTAACTGTTTCTTATTGAGAGTCTGCTCTGCTCTCCTGTATTCATTAAGAACTTTACAGTGATCTGTTTGCCCAATAGCATAGGTCAAAATGCTATAACCATGCAAGTGGAAATTTGAAAACTCAAACATCATTATATTTTATATATTACCTTTTGTTATGGCTATTCTTGGTAATCAATTTGACTATATTCCAGATTTTTTTTCTTAAATGGATCGTTTTAAGTAGGGAGACTCACTCTAATCCAGGTCTTTGAGGTACAAAGATACACCTTTAATCCAGATCTTTTGAAATGATAAGATCCACTTTAATCCAGGCCACACCATCTGCTTGTAGCCTATATAAAGGACATGGTAGAAAGAAGCTTTCTCTTTTTTCCTGTTCTTCCTCTCTTGCTTTTACTCTTGCTTTTTCTCTAGCAAGTTCATTCTTTCTAGACCTTCTCTGGCCTTTTTAAAGCTTCTTAAATATTTACATGAATGATCATGGACACATATCTCACACATAAAATCCATGAGAAGAGAAAATGATACTTTGGTAGCTTGTAAGAATACTCCCCAGCACATATATCCAGAAGATATTCCATCTGGTAATAAGTACACATGTTCCACTATGTTCATAGCAGCCTTATTCATAATAGCCAGAAACTGGAAAGAACCCAGATGTCCCTCAACAGAGGAATGGATACAAAAAATTTGGTATATTTACACAATGGAGTCCTACTCAGCTATTAAAAACAATAAATATATGAAATTCCTAGGCAAATGGATGGATCTGGAGGCTGTCATCCTGAGTGAAGTAACCCAATCACAAAAGAACTCACATAACATGTACTCACTGATATGTGGATACTAGCCCAGAAACCTAGACTACCCAAGATACAATTTACTAAACACATGAAACTCAAGAAGAAGGAAGATCAAAATGTGGACACGTCACCCTTTCCTAGAATTAAGAACAAAGCACACATTGAAGGAGTTACAGAGATCATGTGTGAAGCTGAATCCAAAGGATGGACCCAATGACTGTGGCTGCCAGGGATCCATCCCACAATCAGCCACCAATCATAGACACTATAGCATATGCCAGCAAGANTAGGTGGAAGAATAACATGAACTAACTAGTACCCCCTGAGCTCATGTCTCTAGCTGCATATATAGAAGAGGATGGCCTAGTTGGCCATCATTGGGAAGAGAGGCCCCTTGGTCATGCAGACTTTATATGCCCCAGTACAGGGGAACGCCAGGGCCAAGATGTGGGAGAGGGTGGGTAGGGGAGCAGGGCCAGGAGGGGGAGGGTATAGGGAACTTTCTGGATAACACTTGAAATGTAAATGAAGAAATTATCTAATAAATGTTGGGAAAAAAAATACTCCCCAGCAAGCTAGAAATTCTACCCATGGAAGATAGTCAATAAGTCTATTTGTTGATGTTTGTTTGAAATTTGACAAACAACTAGACAAATAGCTGAAACCAAAGAGAAATTATTCCTATATTATGTAAGGTGTTTTTAAAAACTCATAAAAAGTAGGGGTCCTTTTTGTTGTTGCTGCTATTGCTGCTGCTTGCCTCTGTGCTTTAAAGAATAAACACTTCAAAATAATATTTATGATGATGTTAGCTTTAAAACATAAAATTTGTTTGCATAAAATATATTTGCAGGATACATATTGACCAACATGCTTAAAACTGGCTTTACTTTCAATACACAGAGAAAACTAAATGACATTTTCTATAACAATGGCTTTTATGAAGAAAATATTAGAGTAACAAATGAAGGGGATTTTCGCATCTGATATGAATTGCACTTAGATTATTTTTAGATTTTGCTACTATTTTCATACACACTAGAAAGATAAATTACAAAACCATAAAATTTTTACATGCAAGATGAATGGAGAAGAGGGAAGACACGAGGAATAAAAGGAGTGAGGAAGGAAGAAAGGGAAGAGGAGGGCAGACAGAGGGGAGGGGGAAGGAGGGGAAGTGAGAGATAACAAGTGACAAATTCACAGGGAGATGATAGATAGGCAGGTAGTAGGGTGGAAGAGAAAAAGACATCTTCCAAAGGTATTAGCAGCATGCCCTAATTTTAACTCTCCATCAGGGAACAAGAACCTCTGCCACAAACAAAGCAATCTCAGACTTCGCTCATCTGCATGTTAATGGGAAAATATTTTAATTTTACCAGTGTCTATAGCAGGCTAGATATGAGCAAATCCCTGCTATTTCAGAAACAGTCGTTAGGATTTAATATTCCCGGCTATTGCATTCATAGCCTGAATATTTTAATACATAGAAGGAAATAACTCTGCAAGAGAAAAATGTTTGAAAATGCTGCATTTAATTAATGCCCAGGGGAAGCCATAAAAAAGAAAAAGTCACAGTTGCCACTCTCTAATTTTAAGCACTGCTTACCAGATTTATTTACATGGCCTGCTCCAGTCTCCCACTCCCTAGCTTGTCGGTGGCAGAGAAGTTCTGTGCAAAACAGATCCGGGCCTTCTAGAACATGCTGAAGAATAAGACACACAGAGATGAGAAGAAGTTGGAGCTTAAAGCAGCTAAATGTTGCAGCTCAGAGCTGTTACAAACACCTGCTCCTCCAAACTGATTTAAAGAGACTACCTGCTTAAACTGGTCCCCAGTGTCTATATTATGGAAGGCAGAGGCCTTCCATATGGTTAATATAATATAGTATATGCTGGCTGTCGTAGAAGCCAACATATGCTAGTTAAAGCTATGTTAAAGCTAGGTTTTTTGATTTTTTTAAATTTTTTTTTCCTATTCTAATGAGTGTGTATTTAAGAGAGAGAGCGAATGAAAGTGAGAAGACAGGAAGTCCTCCGCCTTGGCCTTACGATACCATAGAAAAAGCAAGTCTGTTGATGATTGGCTTGGGCTGAATGGATGTGAACCTGTGTTTTCTAGAGGGAGAAACTACTCTGGAGCACACAGATTCTGCAGAAAGTGACTCTAGAAAGGAAGGGGACAGACTATGACAGGTTTGCTGGGCTAGGTGCCTTTTGCAAATGCTAATCTATTTGACACATATGATAATCAAGTTTCACTCTATTCTATCTGAGCCTGAGGACCTTTCTCTGTGACAGGTCTCATGGAGTGTAGTCAAGCTGTGACAGTAACCATCATTTGATCATTGCTCATCCTTTAGTCGAGCAACCACGGTACATCATTGTTTTAGATTTTCATAGATAGGATTAAAAGTGAACCTCCAACTCATTCTATGATGCCATTGTGTTTTGTTTCATGCTTTGTTTGGCTTTTTGTTTGTTTGTTTGTTTGTTTGTTTGAGACAAAGTCTCACTCTATTATTTAGTCTGCCCTAGAACTCACAATCTTCTTGTCCCAGCCTTCTTGGCGATGAGATTATAGATGTATACCGCTATTTCCAGCTCTGATGTAAACCTTGATGTTCATTTGTTGTGTGTGCATGTTTCCAGGACTTCTGGATGTTTCACCTCTTTAAGGATAAGGTAGGAAGATAAGGAAAATTAACTACATCGTACTGATTTGCTCTCCCACCTCCTGGAATTCAGAGTTTCTGAATGCTCAGGATGTGACTTTACTTGACAGTATCATTCCTATAGATGTAAGGAGTTAAAATTTATGTCATGCAAGATTTCTGAAGCCCTCATCCAACATAGCTATTGTTCTAAATACTGGAAGAGGAGGTACAGAGACTTAGGCACTGAGAGAGGAGGTACAGATTCTACGGCACAGGGTGAAGCCATAAGACAGAGAGAGAACCTGGAGCACAGCTACTCTAAGCTTAGAAAGACCAAGGCCTGCTTCAGCCCAGAAGCTCTCAAGAGGCAGGTAGGGGGTCCACCCACAAAACATTTAGAAAGAGATTACCCTGCCTACACTCTTACTTTCAGCTTCCTGAATCATGCAGTGATAAGTTTCCATTGTTTTAAGCTTTTGTGGTTTGGCAACTTGTTCTGGCATCCTAGGAAACACATAGAACAGGGTTGACTATATTTCCTGGGATGCTCATCCTAGATACTCTCTGAGTCCAGTATATTCTCTCTCATACTTAGACAAGGACTATGACGTTCCTGCTATATCAAAGTATTTAAAACATTTTTGCATGTGTGCCTGCCAAATATCAAGGTGAAAGTTAAGCCCCATTGAAGATGAGTCCTCTGGAGAAGCACTTTAGGGGGTAAGATGAGATTATAGATGTATACCGCTATTTCCAGCTCTGATGATGGGCTTTGCTTTATGAAGGAGCTGGAGGGAGGTAGCTTCAGTCACTTCATTGCAACTATTGGCTATTATATGTAATATGATCTGTGAGAAATAGGTCTTCACTGGACCCCAAGCTGGCTAGTTTCACATTTTTGGAGCTCCCACTTTCTAGAATTGTGAGCAATAAACCTTTTGTGCATTAATTGTGTGTATGGTGGTTTCCATTTCTGTATCAAACATAGACTAGTCTAGGCCCTTCTGCTTGATTTCCTGTCCAAATCCTTCTCTGCAGTTGAATTTCAAGAGCCCTTGTCTTGTCTGATTTTTTTGTCTTATCTCCTTGCAAACCTCTTAAAGATATTTGAGCTTTAAATTTATTTCTACAAAATCTCAAATACTTTTTCATGATCAAAAGAGCTAGGAGATGGGTGTGAAGCTGAAAATTCGTCTGAACTGAAAGCTCGGGAGGTCAGGGGAATGGTGGTGGGGATGCAGCCAGCTCTAGAATGTCTCTTTCCAACACTGAGAAAGGAAGGGCTTGAACCAGAGGACTGGCAGCTCTGAATCCTCTTAGGATGTTGAGCACCTAGACCAGTGGCCCTCCTTCTTACTGTTTTATAGCACAACTGAAGTGATTATCAATGCCAGATTAAATTCTGGAAAGAGTGGACAGCTGATTATCAGAATTGTGGACAAACTAATCTTTTTGGCTTTTCATGAAAATATATTTTAAAATGAGCCGGAATTCCCTGCTGTTTGTGGAAGGATCCTCTCAGGTAGATGGGCATTGTGAGGCTTTGTCAGTGTGTTTTGGGGTAGCACAGGGGCACAGATCGGATGCTGTCAGCATCACAAGGCCTAGAACCTTCACTAGATGCCATCACAAGGCCTAGAACCTTCACTAGATGCCGTCAGCACCTCAAGGCCTAGAACCTTCACTAGATGCCGTCAGCACCTCAAGGCCTAGAACCTTCACCAGAGGAACCAGAGTATTTCACAGTTGAGGACAATACAAGCTACTCACTCCTTTATAATAACAATAATTTTTACACAAAAACCAGGATGCAGTATCTAACAGCTAAAGTTCATATGTGGGAACAATGAAATAGTATTTGAATTTAGAACTGTCCTAGAAAATATGACATCGAAAGCTGTGTGTACTGCTAGGTGCCGTGGAAACTAAGAGAGAAAGGCAAAAAAGCCAAGTATACTTTTCTTATATTTTCAAAAACGTGAGTGATAAACACAATTTTAAATTGCATCAAGTATTTAAATTAACTCTCATCTCACAGCACTGGCAAGCTTTTTTTATTAATGTTAATAGATACCATAGAGTCAATTTTTATTTATATTTTAGAATAACACTTTCAAACCACAAACGCTGCAGAGTTATCTGTGTTCTGGTACCAGTTACCTAGTGCTCGTGACAACAGCAATATATAATCATTGTTAGCATTGTGCTCACTCTGTACTGTACTATACTCTACTGTACTAATAGCACTGTATGTACTCGGTACCAAGGAGATAATGCTTGCACTGTGGCTTCTACATATGTTGTATCATCTAATCTCTTGATAATCTGTGGTTTATGCAAATTTAACTCTACTTTGCATATATAAATTTAAACCCAAAATCATGTAGCTAGAAAAATCACAAAGCAAAAATTTTACTCAGTTGTGTATAAACACAGAGAAGTGCCTTTATCCATGAGGGTAAGTCAGAAGTCTGTTCACTGAGACAGCCCTGACACCAGATCTCAACATCACTCCTAGACTGATAACAGAAATGAGATCCACACCCAAATTCGAGTTTCCAAACCATCAGCCAATTCTTCCTCTCCCCACAGAAGCATCTACATATGGATCAGATAGCAGGGAGCAATCAGTTCAGCTCAAGATGGGCGTTCATGTTTGGGAGAGAGTGGGTGTCTTCATTTTATTTGATTGTGAGATCATTAAAAACAAATATGAGAAGGTAATGTGAAAATGAAATCACATTTAACAGCATGCTGTATTACTTTTTTATAAAAATGAATGTATTAAAACAGACTGGGGCCACAGACATTTTTACTTTTAATGATGGTACCTTATTTACATGTGGCCAAATATGTATCACATTTTGTCTACTTTAGAGATGTGCTGTGATCCACCCATACGTTTATTATGGAGGTTTTCATTTTATGAACAAGGCATTATAGCTATGAAAAGGAACTAGTCATTTTTTGTTTGCATTTTTATAAAAATTCATCCTATTTTATCCATTTGCCATACTCTAAAAAAAATATGAAACTGTATTAAGAACACTATGTGGTTATTTCTTGACAAAGAACAATTTGACTGATTAAAAAGCAGGCTCTTGCACTTAAGTATGTAGCAGTTACCATGGAAACAATTCTACTTTGACTCAGAGCATATCTTGTTTTAAGGAAAGCAGCCTGTTGTTATGGCAATGGGAACTTGAGCAATTGCCCCCCAAAGAAGACCAACACTGGAGAGATGGAAAGGTTGTCAGCTACATGAAAAACATGATTGCCAGTGCATTTTTGTGGGAGCTTACAGAAACCACAGCTGCTAGAGACAATAGGTACCAATTTAGGAGCCCTGGGAAGAGCTCATGCCCTCTGTTCCTTCCCTGATTTATTTTTAACTACTGCACAATGAATAATAATAGTTAGGGACTGTGTTTCAAATTCTATTCACTGAAGGCAAAGAATTCACATTTGCTTAAGATTGCAATAAAAAAAAAATCTTTGAAACCCTAGAGGAGTTATCAATTTTACTTAATGCATGAGATGATCTTGATGATGAGAGTCAAAATTTATAGAATGCTTGTTATATATTAGATGCCATTTTAAAATTGGGAGTATTTTTGTTTATTTCTTTAATTATTTTATTTTTCTTGAAAAATTCATATATGAGCATTGGTTCTACACCATTCCTTCTCTCCCTCGCTCTCAACCTCTAATTTCTCCTATGACCCCTCTCCAAAATTTATGATCTCTTCTTCAATGATTATTATTGCATGTATATACATGTGTATATATGTGCACATATATTTGTACACCTATATATATAGCCTACCAAATCCATCTAGGTTATTCATATATACATGTGTCTAGAGCTTACCACTTGGAATTGGACAACCTAAGTGGTAGTTCTTCCCCTGAAGAGACTGAGACGCACAGCAGCCACTAACCAACTGTAGTTCTTCATCTATGGGCAGGCAGATGTTGAATTTCCCTTCTCCTAGGTCTTGTTCAGGCAGCCATATTGTTAAGAGTTCAAGGACATAGCTTCTGTGTCCTATATAGAAGACAATATCTTATGTCATATATTCTGATATTCTGGTTCTTAACAATCTTTCCACCCCTGGTTTTTTTTTTTTTTTTTTCAATATTTTCCCTGAGCATCAGATACAAAGGTTGCAAAATGTTTTTATTGCATACACACATCAAATTCTCATAATATTTATTTTAATTAGAGAACATTGGTGTTGCCACTCAACAGAAAAGATGCCCCAAGCACAAAGTGATAATCTACCCAAAATCTCAACCAAGTAATCTACTCAGGAAGAACTCTTGACTGCTTTCTTATACACAAATCATATTATATAAGGCATTCTATTTGCTTATATCAATACTAAATCTCAACCCTAACTTCAAATACAAATTATACTATCCGAAGTCTTTCCAAAGAAGAGTATAAGTTTTGTGCAGTAACTGAGAATATAAGCTTGAATTGCACTTAACAAAAGGAAAATAAGATGTCTTTTCTCAATAATGACTTTATCATGGTAGTGTACCAACTCCTACAATTAGTTAATAGTTTAAAGCTTATGGTCATTTCTGCAGATTTGAAAAGCTTTTCTGAAAACGGTGAAATTCCTGAGGAGTTATTCTGAATAGAAGTCTAAGATATAAATGCAAATATAAAAATTGCAACTAACCGATCTGCAGTGATTTGACTCTAATTAGAATTGCAAAATATTTCATTTCAGGGGCTTAAGGCTTTTCTCATCAGAAGTCTTCAGCCTTCTGAGCTGAAGCCATGCCTCCTACTCGTTTGTATGTTGCAGATGAATCATGAGCTCATCTCGGCTCAGTCTCGTGGGCAAAAATTATGTAAGTGTTTCAATATCACAAAATGTTCATTCCACTCTGTGTTATTGAAAAGCTTGTGTTGTTAAGAAAAAGCTTCTTTCCTCATACTTTGGCTCCAGATTTATGCAGGTAAATTTTTAATAAGTAGTTTCAAAAAAGATAGTGATTGACCCGACAAAGCATACCAGGGTAAATATAAGGGCAGTAAATGTCTTCTAAATGTGATATAAAAATTCCCTTTTAAATTAGAAGCAGGGGAGAAAGCTATCATCACCATGCTATTGGTGCTTCCCTGGAGACCCTGAACAGTGAACTGGGGCCAGCAAGAGTGTTTAGCAGAAAGCTAGCAATTGTCCCTTCCCTAGTAATGTTCAAAACACTTAATAGTTGATATTAAGACATTCTTAAGTAAAGAACACTACAAATAGTAATTTGTTTAAGTAGCAGTGTGAGTTACTTTGTTAGCTAGTGCTTTTCCCAGGCCAGTTCCTGGGTACCTTGCCAACACAGATGTCACAATAGGTTCTGACTCTCCTGCCTTCTGCAAGGACAAAATTCTACAGCCTCTTTCCAAACCCAGCTTGCCCCTTCATTAGTAACTGTTCACAGAACTTGTATCCTCTGACTTCCCTGAGGACTTTAGGGTTACATTCACATAGATTCAGGCCCAGTTCACTGATGAAATATGTCTACCTTAACTTTAATATTTCTTATTCAAGAAGGAGCTGAAAGTTTCCTTCAAAGCTTGCTTTGCTCTTAAATTAAAAAAAGATTATATAATTATTAGGGGATTAAGAATAAGGAACTAGACTTCAGGGAGGAAGCAATATTATTATGTCAATCATGATTGGCACTGACAATTTATTATATTTTGTATTAGTATGTATTATATATTTGCCCAAATAGAAATCAGTTTTGAAGGTAAGACTATTCCAATGGCATGGATAACAAGTATCTGGAAAAGAAAAAAATAAATAAATCACCTACCAGACTAATGAAAGTGTTATGCAAATTAGTAAGTAACAGAGCTGAGATGTGTGCACAGGTCTCACAAAAAGCACCCTGCTCAGCTTCCTTGAGCAAAACACCTCCTGAAATGTTTAAGACATTTTAGGAGGAAAAATTGTTTTGTTATGGAAAGTACAGTTCACCTAATACACTTGGTTGTTTTAGTAATTCTGCACTATTTTTTTTTCTGAGTTGCCTCAGGACAATCACAGTATTAAATAGAAGCGTCATTATTTGGTGGGTATGAAGAATTATCCTTCTGTGATCCACAACCATCTTTATGTTGTAAATTGTATTCTTATGCTTATCAGCTTTCTCCAAGCTCTGTATCATCCCCAGTTCACTCACTTCATCCCCATCTTTGTTTCTCCACTTTCTTTGGGGGTTAACCCTCTGTCTCTTTACTTTTCTCCTCCATTCTATAGCTTCCTCTTTTTCTCTCTCCTCCTTTCAATTGTTAGCAGTGGAAACACACCAAATGCACCATGTATTAGTTGCAGAGTCCCTGTCTCTTCATTTAAAAAAAAAAAAAAAACAAGAATAACAACAAAAAATCCTTTGTTCTTTCCTCTTTACCTCATTGAAAAGGTGTGCTTGCCATCATATGTAAACAGATAAATTTTTAAATTAATTAATTTATGTGATATAAAAATTCCCTTTTAAATTAGAAGCAGGGAAGAAAGCTATCGTCGCCATGCTATTGGTGCTTCCCTGGAGACCCTGAACAGTGAACTGGGGCCAGCTAGAGTGTTTAGCAGAAGGCTAGCAATTGTCCCTTCCCTAGTAATGTTCAAAACACTTAATAGTTGATATTAAGACATTATTAAGTAAAGAACACTACAAATAGTAATTTGCTTAAGTAGCAGTGTGAGTTACTTTGTTAGCTCCATATTTTATCACACACATCCACCCTTCTACTGATCCACATCCCATACTTCCTCCCCACCCCCTGTCTCCACATGGATGTCTCCACCATCCACCCCACCTGACTTGTTAAGTCCCTGGGGTCTCTAGTCTCTTGAGAGTTAGGTGCATCACCTCTGAATGAACACAGGCTGAGCAGTCCTCTACTGTATGTGTGTTGAGGCCCTCCTATCAGCTGATGTATGCTGTTTGGTGGTCCAGTGTTTGAGAGATCTTGGGGGGTCCAGAATAATTGATACTGCTGGTCCTCCTACAGGATTGCCCTTCTTCTCAGTTTTTTTCAGTCTTTCCCTAATTCAACTACAGGGGTCAGCTGCGTCTGTCCATTGGATAGGTACAACTATGTTAATAGTGGCCTTATTTGTGATAGGCAGAAGCTGGAAACAACCCAGAAGTCCCACGACAGAAAAATGGATACAAAAAATGTGGTTCTTTTACACAATGGAATACTACTCAGCAATTAAGAACAAGAACAGCCTGAATTTTGCAGGCAAATGGGTGAATCTAGAAAATATCATCCTGAGTGAGGTAACTCAGACTCAAAAGGACAAATGGATATGCATGGTATGTGCTCATTAATAAGTGGATATTAGCCAAAAATGGGGGGGGGAGGTAATAGAATACCCAAGATACAATCCACAGAACTCAAAAAGTTCAACAAGCTGAAGTGCCCAAGTGAGGACACCTAAGTCCCACTTGGGAGAGGGAAAAAAGCAATCACAAGTGGGGAGGGAGCTGGGAGGGAAAGTGGACAGGGGTGGGAGGAAGTAGGGAGGAGAGGGCAACCTGATCTGTTATTGGGTGAGGGAAAGGACTGAATCCCTGAGGGTCAGCAGAAAGAATGGAAACAGGCAACCTCCAGAGGTAAGAGGTTGGGGGGACCCTCCAGAATGCACCAGAGACCTGAGAGGTGAGAGACTCTCAAGCCTCAAAGGGAAGGACCTTAGATGAAATGCCCAATACTAGGGAGAGGGAACTTATAGAGTCCATCTCCAGCAGGAAGACAGAGCATCAAACGAGGGAGGGGTGCCATCCTACAGTCACAAATCTGACCCATAATTGTTCCTTTCTGAAAGAATTACAGGGATGAAAATGGAAAGGAGCCTGAAGAAAAGAAGGTCCAGCAACAAGCCCAAAGAGGGTTTTAGCTCAAGGGGAGATCTCAAGACCTTACACTATCACTGAGGCTGTGGAGAGCTCACAAAAAGGGACCTAGCATGACTGCACTCTGGAAGACCCAACTTTAAGCAACTTAAAGAGTCAGATGCAGATACAATTTTTAAATGATGATTTTTCCTACAAAAATCTCTCCTGTATATGACACATGATTAAAAATCACATGCAACAATTTTAGAATAGACTCTGGCTATCTTCCTCACTCATCAATATTTATTTAGCCTCTGACAAGAAGGCTCTGAGCAGAACATTCTTCACAGATGGCATTAGTCCATGCTGTTGAAGAATGCATATCCTGAGGAGTTCAAGAGGTTTTTGTTTTTTGTTTTTTGTTTTCAAAAAACAACAACAACAACAACAAAACCTATCCCTGTAATGAGGCTCATCACACAGAGAAATCCAGAGAATACCTCAAGGAGTTGGTTTTCTAAATAATAAAGAATAGCAAACCTGTGAGGATTTTTTTTCATTTTTAAACTATTATTATTTGTTTCTTGGGTGTTTGCCTGTTTTGCTTGCACCAATGTATGTGCACCACAGATATACATGGTGTTTGTGAAGGTCAGAAGAGGACATCAGATCCCCAGAAATTGTGTTTATAAGTGTTTGTGAGTCACCTGTAAAAAACCAAAGCCCATTTCTCTGGAAGAACAAGTGCTCTTAACAACTTGATCAAATCTCTAGGCACCTGTAAGTGAAGTTTAGACCATGTCTTCTTTAATAGGTTAAAAACAAAGGTAAGGGTTCCCCCAAAGAAAGATGGACAAATGTATTTGAGGGAACCAAACCTTCAGATGTAAAGACTTGGGCACATTGTGTAGAGCCCTTGGGAAGCTAGATGATATTCTTGGTGACTGTGGGCCTGAGATAAGAATGATATGCAACAAGTCACTGGGTAATGAAATAGGAATATAGGCTCTTATGCTGACATTATAGAAGCCTCTGTGGAAATAATGAGAAAAGGGTTATGTAAAAGATAGATTGTTAGAAAATAGATGATGAAGAAGATGAAGAAGGTAGGAGATAGATAGATAGATAGATAGATAGATAGATAGATAGAAGATACAATAGACATACATACATACATACATACATACATGATAGAAATACAATAGATATAGATAGATGATATACATTATGATAAAGAAATATAGAATAGATATAGATGGTAGATAGAGAGATTGATAGGTAGTAGATAGATGATAGATAGATAGATAGATAGATAGATAGATAGATAGATAGATAGATAGAATTAACAGATAGAAGAGAGGGAGGAGCAATTTAATTAAGTATGTTATGTATGTTTGGGAGGAAGGAAGAGAAGCAATGCTGTGACTGAGAGAATGGCATTCTGGTTTCATAAGTAAGACATCTGTTCTGCTGTGGAGTTAAGAGCATTGATGCAGAGATTTGAAGCAGATGGTAAATACTTTTCTGCAGGCAAAAGAGTCACTCAGAGTCAGACATGAGATTATCTCTTCTAACAGCATGATACAGTCAAAAAGCTGTACCTGTGTGTCTTCATGGAGGATATAGCCTGGAGTTTGGAATCCATTCATTTTAGATGATTCACACTTACTGCCTTCTGCTTCGATGTCAAAGATTAGAAAATACATGATTCTGTACAGGAAATGACTTAGCGGTTCAGACTCCAGACAGCAGTAAGAGGCAGGAAGCATCCCGCCTTGCTGATTACTAACTAACCGCTGTGTACCAGAAAGTCTGCGGTCACTCCACAGCTGCCATTGATAAATGAATAATGATTGATGACATTGTTTAAGGATAACTTGTTCCCTGCTTTCAGAGCATAACTCCTACTAAGATTCTATGGCCTTTTCAATCCTCTCCACAGACAAACTAACTGACTGGTGGTGAGTTCTGAAAAGAAACTAGGCAGGAAATGCACATTCCTCATATATATATTACTTTGGAGCTCATATACTTATAGGGTGACCTTCTGGAGATAAAGAAATATGCCCAGTCATAAATTTCAGTTTTATCAGACATAAATAAAATACTGGGAAAGTTCCAATTCATAACTTAGTATGAGATCTTGAAAAATAAGGTATACTTTGCTAAGCCTACGAACATAGCTCAGTAGTGGGGCACTTGTCTAGTACACCATTCTTATAGAGCACATACACCAAGATGTGGTTGGTACCAGTCTTCAACCACTGTTCTTCCTTTTGTTCACCAAGGGTCATTACTGACCCAATTACTAATGCCAGAATATGGTTTGGGCTGGTTTGGAACTTTATGGACATAAAATCAATTTGCTTTCAAATGGTATTTATAAACAATGTATATATGATGAAGAACTGGAAAGAAGCATGTCATAACTACCACATTGGCTACATCCCAGCTGGGGTGCTGAAGAAGACTCATATCCTGCCTTATCTACACTAGCTTCTAAAAGACCATTCCCCCTCAAGGATTATTTTAGTTCCTCAAAGTAATTGGTCCACAAACTCAGCTAAAGGAAGAATTTATCAGTAAAGGAGAAAAATATGCTCTCAAAAGTCAAGCCTAAGAGACAGATGAGTGACCAAGTAGTTTATTACGGAAGAAATCTGTGTGCAGGAGAGAAACATGAACAGCCCTGGCAGTGTTGTATTATCAAGAACATTATCGGAGGTATAGGGCCCGGAGCCCATCTGTAGCAAAGCCCTCACAGTGACTTCAGAATGCACCTTTGGGATCCCTGGAATGCACATTAATTCTGGGCTCCTTTTCCTAGAAATGACCCCTGGGATGTCTGCTCTTCCATGTTACTAGAAGCAAAAAACTTGTGTGGTTCAGAGGGAGGGAGTGGGGGAACACCCTGAGATAATACATTGAGATACTCAGCAGGATGTGTCCTGAATCTCTCCTGGAATGACCTGCTCCATCGATAGCCAGAATCTCAAGTGAAACTAGGAGAAACGAGACAAGCCATAGAAGGAATTCAACTGTCCTTTTACTCTGTAGACATAATGAGATATTTAGAGATTTACTTCAGCATATCAAGTGGTAAAAATTTTATAGCTATGGATATAAAATTTAAGCCATAAATTATAAAAAACAAAAACACAGACAGTATACTTGAAAAAAAAACTAGTTATAAAATAAGCATTGATGTTGTTTTCATTGGATAGAGTTATCTATTGTTTTTTAATTTATTTAATTTCATTTTTTACACTCCATATTTTTTATTAGAGAAATTCTTCATTTACATTTCAAGTGTTATCCCAAAAGTCCCCGATACCCACCCCCGCCCTGTTCCCCTACCCTCCCCCTCCCACTATTTGGCCCTGGCATTCCCCTGTACTGGGGCATATAAACATTCTAGACCAGGGGCCTTTCCTCATGAATAATGGCCAACTAGGCCATCTTCTAATACATATGCAGCTAGTTTTTATCAAATGAATACTATGTATTTTACTTGGTTGTTTGTGAATACTTGGAAAGAATAAAGAAATTTAAAAATTAAAAATAGCAGGTAATCATGCAATAGAGAGAAACTATTAACTTTGACTTTTCCTGCCAGTTATGCTAATATTTGATTTGAGTAGTTTCATACATAGTAGGCTTTTCCAGGTCAGAAACACAGGGATTCTACAATGAGCTTTTTCTGAAGCCAGTGAACTGAATAGAACCTCAGTGGGGTTGAAGATGATTGCAATGTTGCAAGTCCAGAATAGGATTATTATAAGTCATCTAGAGTCCCCTGAACAGCCACTTACTGCCTACCTATGTACTTTGCTACCTCCTTTAACTTGATGGTCCGCGAGTATCCTCTTTAATCAGCTTTCAATTAAAAAAAACTGAGAAAATGAGTTTCATAAAACTAAATGACCTATATTGTCTGTTTTAGAATAATAAGTCGCTCGTGGTTTCATAATTCCCATAACTTGTGGGTCCAATGTAAGGAAGATGTTCATGGGGAAGACAAGCGGTTGAAGAAATGCTGATTGCCTTACAACAAAGACAGAGAAAGAAGCAGAAGAAGGTCTCAGGTCCCACAATTCCCTTCAAGAATGTGTTTCCTAACTGTCTAACCTCCTCCATTGAGGCCCCATCTCTTAAAAGATGCCACCTTCTTGGGTTTTTTTATTAGATTTTTTTAATTTACATTTCAAATGCTATCCTGAAAGTTCCCTATACCCTCCCCCTCCCCCGCCCTGCTCCCCTACCCACCCACTCCCACTTCTTGGTCCTGGCATTCCCCTGTACTGGGGCATATAAAGTTCATAAGACCAAGGGGCCTCTCTTCCCAGTGATCCAGACTAGGCCATCTTCTGCTACGTATGCATATAGAGACACGAGCTCTGGGGGTACTGGTTAGTTCATATTGTTGTTCCACCCACATATTGTGTTGTAGACCCCTTCAGCTCCTTGGGTCCTTTTCTAGCTCCTCCATAGGGGGCCCTGTGTTCCATCCTATAGATGACTAGGAGCATCCCCTTCTGTATTTGCCAGACTTTGGCATAGCATCACTCGAGATAGTTATATCAGGGTCCTTTCAGCAAAATCTTGCTGGCATATGCAATACTGTCTGTGTTTGGTGGCTGATTATGGGATGGATCCCTGGGTGGGGCACCACAAACTAGCGACTAAGCCTTTAACATCAGCTTTGGGAGACTATCCTAAATCCAAACTAACACACACACACACACACACACACACACACACACACACACACACACACACACTTTAGCAGTCTTCAACTTTAACACAGTCTCTTCTTCATCCCTTTAATTTGAGAGACCCCAGGCCCGGTTACCTCTGATTCCCATGAGCATATTTCACAATGGCTCCCTAACTTTGTTTTAAACAAGTGTCTTTTCTAGTGGCTCCTTCCTTTCCTCTTAGGTGAGTGTACTCCCTGGTGGCTCCTCTCATTCCTTTAAGTGACTGTGCTTTCTGGTAGATCTCTCTCTCTCTCTCTCTCTCTCTCTCTCTCTCTCTCTCTCTCTCTCTCTCTCTCTCTCTCTTTCTCAGCCTCTCAAGTCAGCGTCTACCCTGGTGGCTCCCAGTTATCCTTTTAAATTGGTGCACTCCCTCTGATGACTCTCATCCTTTAAGATAAGTGTCCTCTTTCTATGTTTTCTTCTCATCCCCTTCAGTGACTCTCCTCATCCCGTAAGTGGGTATCCTTCCTGCCAGATTCCTCTGTTCCCCTGAGACAGGTTTTTCCTAAAGTTTCAGCCTTCTTTGATATGCCTCTATCAGTACATATTTCACATTAATGGTGAGATAATTTCACTGAGCAGTAGCTAAAGCCTCAAGCCAATCTCCAAATGCTTTCACATCCTTGGTTATCCTCTAGACTGTTAATACCCTCTCGACAGTAACATAATTGTACCAAAATCACCCTGAAAGTATTAGGTGTACATACTATCTTCATAAAATATGCTCGTTGATGCACAAAGACATGTTTTCCGATTGAAAATATTATTCTGATCTTTGTTAGGAACTACTACTAAAAGGCATAAACTGTTCCATTAGCAGAACAGTGACCTGAGAAGTAGAGCGGAGGAAGAGGGTGCAGGATTGGATGCTGTGAGCAGGAAAAAGCAAGGAAGGATTGCTGTGTGAGATGCTCCTTATACCTTTACTTATCCACTGTAAGCATGTTCAGGAAGCTCTTCCTATAATATTTTACCAACAGTGATTGCATGTCCCTGGGCTCCAGAAAAAAGAAAAAATTGCAAAGCAAAATTCCTCAAAGGGATCTTAATAGAGAACAGAACCAAGTTGTAGGAAACTAAGTATATAGGAAAAAAAGCAGGCAGGAACAGTTTCAGAACTTCATATTAGATGATGGAGACTTCTGTGACCAGGAGGGAGCAGTGAAAGGAACACTACAAACCGAGTAAAGAGAGAGGAACCCCCAGGCAACCAATGAATGAGGCTGGACTTCAGGGCTCTCCTTTCATGGTGACACAAGCACACAGAAGAACCATGGCTCATTATCTAAGAGAGGATAGAGCAGTGGTTCTCAATCTTCCCAATGCTGCAACCCTTTAGCACAGTTTCTCACATTGGGGTGACCCCCCCCAAAAAAAGTAACCATCAAATTATTATCGTTGCTACTTCATGACTGTCATTTTTGAGACAGTTATGGATTGTACTGTAAATATTTTGGAGAGAGAGTTTTGCCAAAGGGGTCATACACAACAGGAATTTGAGAACCACTAGAATTAAGGAAGAATGCTTGGAAACATACATCTTTTAATTCATACCATCGTCTTAATATAGGAACTTTATGATTGCTTCTTCCACATATTCTTTCTTCTCACATAGGAAAACAATTCAGACAATGACATTATCAAATAGCATTTAGCCATAGTTATATAATCCTTAGAATTACTTAAAAGACACATGCTCCACTATGTTCATAGCAGCCTTATTTATAATAGCCAGAAGCTGGAAAGAATCCAGATGTCCTTCAACAGAGGAATGGATACAGAAAATGTGGTACATTTAAACAATGGAGTACTACTCAGCTATTCAAAACAATTAATTTATGAAATTCTTGGGCAAATAGATGTATCTGAGTGAGGTAACCCAATCACAAAAGAAGTCATTTGATATGCACTCACTGATAAGTGGATATTAGCCCAGAAACCTAGAATACCCAAGATATAACTTCCAAAACACAAGAAAATCAAGAAGGAAGACCAACGCATGGATACTTCATTCCTCCCCAGAATAGGAAATAAAATATCCATGAAAGGAGTTGCAGAGACAAAGTGTGGAGCTAAGACGAAAGGATGGACCATCCAAAGACTGCCCCACCCAGTGATCCATCCCATAATCAGCCACCAAACACAGCATACACCAGCATACACCAGCAAGATTTTGCTGAAAGGACCCTGATATAGCTGTCTCCTGTGAGGCTTTGTCAGTGCCTGGCAAATACAGAAGTGTATGCTCACAGTCATCTCTAGGAAGGAACACAGTGTCCCCAATGTAGGAGCTAGAGAGAATACCCAAGAGCCAAAGAGGTCTGCAACCCTATAGGTGAAACAACAATATGAACTAATCAGAACCCCCAGAGCTCCTGTCTCTAGCTGCATATATATTAGAAGATGGCCTAGTCGGCCATTATTCAGAAGAGAGGCTCCTTGGTCTAGCAAACTTTATAAGCCCCAATACAGAGAAATGCCAGGGCCAAGAAGTGGGAGTGGGTGGATAGGGGAACAGGGTGGGGGGAGGGTATAGGAGACTTTTGGGATAGCATTTGAAATGTAAATGAAGAAAATATCAAATAAATAAATAAATAAATAGATAAATAGATAAATAAATAAATAAATAAATCTGCAAAAAAAAAATACTTAAAAGATCAGGAAAAAAAAGTTGTGATTGATCTCCCAAGGAGACAAATAACCTCTTGACTGTCACAGTAAGTTCTGTCATTCTGATATGTTCTTACAATGACAGTCAAGCTGTGTCAACAAGGCTGCCTGACTTAACAAAACCTGGTGCCCTCTGTCCTACGTGGGTTCTCAGAGCATGATAGCTGTATCCTTATGTGCTTGTGGTTTGGTGACATATGGTATAGCATTATGATACCAGCCACTGCAATGAGGGGTAGGACACAGGCTACAATCAGTAGTGTTCTTAAATGTCAGGCTTGGAAATACTCTTCTACCTAAAGTCCTATGGGAGTTATTACCTTGACATATTATATGTAACTATCAGGCTGAATTCTTCTGATAACTTTGCTTGTCATCACAGTCTATGAGATATTGTGTTGGGAGTGTGGGAGGCTGTTGAAATGGAAAAGTACACAGTGCCTTCTCAGACTTCATGGTCCCCTGCTGCTTTGCCTTAGGTTCTCAGAGTCACTGCTGAGGCTCATTGGGAGGTAACCCAGATAACCAGGCTGCCTAATTGTTGGATTCCCATCTGTGTAGGCAGGGCTCATAAAGCCAGAACACATATATAAAGAAAGCATAAGAACTTGAAGCCTGTCACAGTGTGACTTTGGCTTCAGCAGAGAACCACCATAAAACTGATGGCTTTTTGTTTTCTGCCTAAGTTTATTCTCATCTTTCATTTGATCTTGGCTAAGATGACCAAGGGTCACCCAAAATAATACACACAGGACTACTGCTTCCCAGATGTCTCTGTTGATGATACAGGACTAATGCTGACCAAAAAAAAAAAAAACCCTCTCCCTTCTATTGTGCAGATAAGCCACTAAATAAGCTTGTTAATATCTCAATACCTAGCCAGACCCCTGCCTCTAATACATTCAGAATGTTGCCAACTGCCTCAAGAGATGCCTGAAGAATGAGTGATTCCTTCCAAGAGCATTTCTGGCTTAGTCGCCACAGAAATTGGAACCTATTTCTTTCTAAATAATTCTACCAATTTATCATTCACAGACCATCACCTCAAGCACTACATAAGCCCCTTCTGATGCCAGATCAATATCAAGCTTTTCCATAGATCCCCAGGAAGCCTTTTCTACAAACCTGTGTCACACATTTAATGCAGCCCTTATGGTGCATCTGAGAAAAGACCTGAGAGGCTTCATCCTCTCTGTCTGAAAGATGGCAGCAGTGAGCCCTGAGTCTGAAGTATTTGAGATCACAGACTTCACCACAGCCTCAGAGTGGAAAAGGTTTATTTCAAAAGTTCAAGAAATGAATGAATGGACACTCCCTGGTAAATCCACTGAAAAGGCTTCCGGTTTCTGTCTGGGACCGGAGCTGATCCTGTGCCACAGTGTTATTTACTCAAATACCACTGGGAGAAAGAGGGTCTCCCAAGAGTGCTGACAAGCCTGTGAGCACAGGTAAGACAACCACTTCTACTCAGAGGGAACTTCCCAGAGCCCTCAGGTCAAAGGACTGAGGATCAGCTTGGAATATGATACTATTGGTTTCCCTCAGCACACCTGAGCTGACCCTGTGCCACAGTTGTCCATACCCAAATTCCTCCAGAGAGAACTGGTCTCCTAGTAGTTCTTTTTCTCTTTCTTTTTATTTTTTTTTTAAGATTTATTTATTATATGTAAGTACACTGTAGCTATCTTTAGACACTCCAGAAGAGGGCATCAGATCTCATTACCATGGTTGTGAACCACCATGTAGTTGCTGGGATTTGAAGTCAGGACCTTTGGAAGAGCAGTCAGTGCTCTTAAAAACTGAGCCATTTCTCCAGGCCCTCCTAGGAGTTCTGATAATGGGCTTACAGGAAGGACAAGCCATAATCAGAGACAGCAAGACCAGCTAACAACACAGACAACCAGATGGTGGGAGGTAAGAGCAAGAATATAAGCAACAGAAACCAAGGCTACTTGGTATCATCAGAACCCAGTTCTCCACCAAAGAGAACCCTGGATACCCCAACACACACACACACACACACACACACACACACACACACACACACAAGCAGGACTCGGATTTAAAATCACATCTTATGATGATGATAGAAGACTTTAAGAAGAACATAAATAATTCCCTTAAAGAAATATAGAAGAACACAGGTTAGACAGGTAGAAGCCCTAAAAGAGGAAACACAAAAATCCCTTAAAGAATTCCAGTAAAACAAAACCAAACAGGTGAAGGAATTGAACAAAACCATCCAGGATCTAAAAATTGAAATAGACACATTTTTTTTTAAAAGTCACAAAGGGAGACAACCCTGAAGATAGAAAACCTAGGAAAGAGATCAGGAGTCCTATGCAAGCATCACCAACAGAATACAAGAGATAGAAGAGATAATCTCAAGTGCAAAAGATACCATAGAAAACATTGACACAACAGTCAAGAAAATGCAAAATGCAAAAAGCTCCTCACCCAAAACATCCAGGAAATCCAGGACACAATGAGAAGTCCAAACCTAAGGATAATAGGTATAGAAGAGAGTGAAGATTCCCAGCAAAAATAGTGAGAGACTTCAACACCACATATTCATCAATGGACAATTCATGGAAACACAAACTAAACAGAGACACATTGAAACTAACAAAAGTTATGAATCAAATGGATTTAACAGATATCTATAGAACATTTTATCCTAGAACCAAAGATTATACCTTTTTCACAGCACCTCATGGTACCTTCTTGCAAAACTGACCATATAATCGGTCACAAAATGGGCCTCAACAGATACAATATTAATGAAATAATCGCATGTATTCTATCAGATCACCACAGACTAAGCCTGGTTTTCCATAGCAGCAAAAACAATAGAGAGCCCACATATACATGAAAGCTGAACAACGCCCTACTTGCCCTACTCAATGGTATAGTGGTCAAGGAAGGAATAAAGAAAGAAACCAAAGGCTTTTTAGAATTTAATGAAAATGAAGGCACAACATACAGAAACTCATGGGACACACAATAAAAACAGTGATAAGAGGAAAACTCATAGTTCTGAGTACCTCAAAAGAAACTGGAGAGAGCATACACTACCAGCTTAACAGGACATCTGAAAACACTAGAACAAAAGGAAGCAAATACACCCAAGAGGAGTAGACAGCAGAAAACAATCAAGCTCAGGGCTGAAATCAACCAAGTAGAAACAAAAAGAACTATACAAAGAATCAACAAAACCAGGAGCTGGTTCTTTGAGAAAATCAACAAGATAGATAAACCCTTATCCAGACTAAACAGAGGGCACAAAGACAGTATCCAAATTAACAAAATCAGAAATGAAAAGGGAGACATAACAACAGAAACTGAGGAAATTTTTAAAAAATCATCAGATCCTACTACAAAAGCCTTTATTCCACAAAACTGGAAAATCCGGAGAAATGGATAATTTACTAGACAGATACCAAATATCAAAGTTAAATCTAAATCAGAATCAAATAAACCATCTAAACAGTCTCATAACCCCTAAAGAAATAGAAGCAGTCATTAAAAGTCTCCCAACCAAAAAAAAAAAAAAAAAGGCCAGGACCAGATGGGTTTTATGCAGGATTCTATCAGACCTTTAAAGAAGACCTAATACCAATACTCTTCAAACTATTCCACAAAATAGAAACAGAAGGAACACTACCCAATTCATTCTATGAAGTTACAGTTATGCTGTGTATTCTCCTTTGGAGATGGAACGGTATCTGTCTAATCGTGAACTTTTCAAAATTTCCTTTCATAAAGGACTTCATAAGAGATTTTTTTCTACTTCTATAATGTTTAATGTTCCAAATAGATTTGTTCCTTTTTTTAATTAGATATTTTCTCAATTTACATTTCAAAAGCTATCCCAAAAGTTCCATCTACCCTCCCCCCACCCTGCTCCCCTACCCACCCATCCTACTTCTTGGCCCTGGCATTCCCCTGTATGGGGGCATATAAAGTTTTCAATACCAAGGGACCTCTCTTCCCAATGATGGCTGACTAGGCCATCTTCTGCTACATATGCATCTAGAGACATGAGCTCTGGGGGTTCTGATTAGTTCATATTGTTGTTCCTCGTATAGGGTTACAGACCCCTTCAGCTCCTTGGGTACTTTCTCTAGCTTCTCCATTTGGAGCCTTGTGTTCCATCCTATAGATGACTATGAGCATCCACTTATGTATTTGCCAGGCACTGGCATAGCCTCATATGAGACACCTATATCAGGGTCCCTTCAGCAAACTCTTACTGTCCTATGCAATAGTGTCTGAGTTTGGTGACTGATTATGGGATGGATCCCTGAGTGGGGTAGTCTCTGTATAGTCCATCCTTTCATCTTAGCTCCAAACTTTGTCTCTGTAACTCCTTTCATGGGTATTTTGTTCCCTATTCTAAGGAGGAATGAAGTATCCACACATTGGTCTTCCTTCTTGTTTTTCTTGTGTTTTGCAAATGTATCTTGAGTATTCTAAGTTTCTGGGCAAATATCTACTTATCAGTGAGTGCATATCTAATGACTTCTTTTGTGATTGGGTTACCTCACTAAGGATGATATCCTCCAGATGCATCCATTTGCACAAGAATTTCATAAATTCATTGTTTTTAATAGCAGAGTAGTACTCCATTGTGTAAATGTACCACATTTTCTGCATCCATTCCTCTGTTGAGGGACATCTGGGTTCTTTCCAGCTTCTGGCTATTATAACTAAGGCTGCTATGAACATAGTAGAGCATGTACTCTTATTACCAGTTGGAACATCTTCTGGATATATGCCCAGGAGAGCTATTGCGGATCCTCCGGTAGTACTATGTCCATTTTTCTGAGGAACCGCCAGACTGACTTCCAGTGGGGAAAAGCCTCTAAGATATGGGCACAGGGGAAAAATTCCTAAACAGAACAGCAATGGCTTGTGCTGTAAGATCAAAAATTGACAAATGGGACCTTATAAAATTGCAAAGCTTCTATAAGGCTAAAGACACTGTCAATAAGACAAAAAGGCCACCAACAGATTAGGAAAGGATCTTTACCAGTCCTAAATCTGATAGGGGACTAATATCCAATATCTACAAAGAGCTCAAGAAGCTGGACTCCAGAAAAACAAATAACCCCATTAAAAATGGGGAACAGAGCTAAACAAATAATTCTCAACTGTGGAATACCGAATGGCTGAGAAACACTTGAAAAAAATGTCCAAATGGATTTTAAAAACTGGCTGAGTGCATATTACTTTTAGCTTCAGAAGATATCATGTATATTTAAGAGGCATTTAATCCTTATAAATTATTTTGATGACTTAAAAAAATGTCAATACTGAGTTATATAGTTGAAAATAAATTTTATTAGTTTAGTAAAAAAGAAAAAACTAAAAGAAAAAAGGGAAAAAATAAAAGAAAAATGGGGCATGATCCTTTAGCCTGAGAGCCTCCACTGACACGTTTAAGTTTGTGGAAGGCACCACCTTTGCACAATGAGTAAAGATAATGGTGATAAACTCTTAGACCTATACTTGTAAGACTAAAAGTATGAGTAATATTTCCATTTTGCTTTCTGTTTTCAACTTTTGTTCAGAACAGTGAAGATTTGTGCTACATCATCCATACTCACTCCAAATAGATGAACACTCATTTTATTAAGACATTCTTGGCTCATATAGAAGCTTTGGCAGTTTATCTTCTGTACTCTATACAAAGCCACCAAGTGTGCTGGGCATGGTGGTGCACACCTTTTTTTTTTAATGTTTTAATATTTTATTTGCTGAAAATTATATGCATACATGCATGAAGTATCCTGATTATATCTACTGCTCCTTCCCTCTGCCAAATCTCCCAGAAAAGTTTCTATACCTGAAACATTTCTATGCCTTTATACTGTGCTACATTTAAGTACATTTCTCTCAAGTCTTCAGAGCATAGTATGGATGAATATTATTTGAAGTATCCTGTATGTGAATAAATTCTAGGTCTTGTCAATATTGTGCAACTTGTCCTTTGTCTCTCTTTGTCTCTGACTCTCTCTCTCTCTTTCTCTCTTTCTCTCTCTCTCTCTCTCTCTCTCTCTTTCTCTCTCACTGTGTGTGTGTGTGTGTGTGTGTGTGTGTGTGTGTGTGTGTGTACATTCATGTTCATGGGTTACTATAAAATTAAACCAGAGTATTTTACATTCTAGGAAAATATTCCACCATGAAGCTACAGCTACAGCTACAGCTCACCTTTTTTCTGTCTCATGTATTTTATGAGTAAAATATGAGTGCTGCTTTTATTTAATTAACAAAGTACCTAGTATATAGGAGGCAGAAAAGTTTTCAGTGCCTGATATGGTGACTGATATGCACTATTTTATTACAGCTTTACCAACTAGAAAACTGAAGTATAAAGAGGCCTCTTTCTTCTCTCCACTAGGCAGTCTCTCCCATACAACTGGTCATAGAGCTCCACATATTTCAGTACAACTTTTACAGACACTATTGCATACACCAGCAAGATTTTGCTGAAAGGGCCCTGATATAGCTGTCTAGAGTGAGGCTATGCCAGTGCCTGGCAAACACAGAAGTGGATGCTCACAGTCAGCTATTAGATGGAACACAGGGTTTCCAGTTGAGAAGCTAGAGAAAGTACCCAAGGAGCTGAAGGGGTCTCCAACCCTATAGGTGGAAGAACAATATGAACTAACCAGTACCCCCAGAGCTCATGTCTCTAGCTGCATATGTAGCAGGAGATGGCCTAGTTTTCCATCATTGGGAAGAGAGGTCCCTCTGTCATGCAAACTTTATATGCCCCAGTACAGGGGAATGCCAGGGCCAAGATGTGGGAGTGGGTGGGTAGGGGAGCGGGGTGGGGGATGGGGGAGGGTATAGGGGTCTTTCGGGATAGCATTTGAAATGTAAATGACGAAAATATCTAATAAAAATTGGGGGGAAAAGCATGGTTTCAGGAAGCACTGTGCTGTAGAAACTTCCTTCCTAAACGTTTTAACTTCTGCCTGGGAGCTGTTTCTCATTATACTATTGCTTTTGTATGTTCCACGGTATAAAGAATAAGCATTCATTATTACTTAGTTGATTTATGCAGTGATTAGTATTTGCTAAAATCTAAGCCCTATATCTTTTCTCTTTAAAGTTACTTTTTTTGTCAGGTAATGAAAATAAAAGTTGGCGCACACCTTTAATCCCAGCACTCGGGAGGCAGAGGCAGGCGGATTTCTGAGTTCAAGGCCAGCCTGGTCTACAGAGTGAGTTCCAGGACAGCCAGTGCTATACAGAGAAGCCCTGCCTCAAAAAACAAAACAAAACAGACACCAAAAACAAAGACACCTAGCTAATGTATCGAGGACACTGAAATCCTGTTTGTGAACTCTGTAGGGTAGCTAAGAGTGACTATTTCTATACCATAAAATAGGGCTACACATGTTAGCAGCTGCAAAGATTTATAGCTCCAATACTATGTATCTCCATCAGGCTGAGGTGGTATGGCAGCCCACCTCCCTAAGGAGGCAGAGACAAGGAATGCTCAAAGCAAGCTGCCTAGTCAAGCTCTGGGTTCAGCGAGTGACCCTGACACAATATATAAAATAGAGAGTCACTAAAGAAGATACCTGCTATCAATCATGGTGCTCTCCACACATGTGCACATACATTTGAGCACACATATGCCCAATGCATGAACAACACAAACAGATATGTGTGCATGTGTATGCAAAAGAAAAACAAAGAATCAATAACATAGCAATAAAATTAGAGAACTGTTAAGCTGCTACAATCCAATTCAGTATAATATGTGAATTTATAAAGGTAATTGATCTAGACATAATAACTACATACCTATCTCCCTCACCAATCAGATAGTAGTCTCAAAGTATTAAACATTCCCACCTTGATTTTACCATATTCATATGGCATGGAAAATATTGTAATTTTTAAATGCCCACATATATGTGCTTGCAATCTTGGTTGAATATTCACAGAACTAATAAGAAACAAGAACTCAAAGTAGAAGCAATACTTCTCTGCTTGACGCACTACATGATCCTTGTCTTTGGTTGGCAAACTTTTCACACTGCAGACTAAATGCATGCAGATGACATTAGCGATCTGCCTACTTACCGGTACATCAGTGCTTGTAAGAAAGAACCCTGCAATGAGCGCTAGCTTCCCCGTGATTCTCCTTCCTCACTTTTCCCTTCTTCCATCTCATTGTCCTTCCAGTTTCTACAAGCATCTTTGCTTTTTTATCCTGAGATGTTATCTGACAAGTTAATTATTTACTTTGTTAAAGGACTGTAAAAAGAGATCCTGACGTGAGGAGAGGGCTTTGTAGTTAAGAGCACTCTCTGTTTCTGCAGAGGGCTGGGGTTATATTCTAGCGCCCATGTCATGTGGCTCCTTACCATCTGGCAACCCAACTCCAGAGGATTAACAGCTTTCTTGGTACTGTAGAGGTACCCACATATACATTTTGCACACAGAAAGACATACACAAATACACAGAGACACAATAATCATTAAAAATTAAAAAGGGGAAATCTTGTTGATTTTTTGTGCAGTGGTAAGACACCTACTCCATCACCATATAACACATTTGTGACAAAGAATGAATGACCATATAAAAAGAAATTGTATTCTAATTAGCACTTGTCAGATTAGCCAAAAGCATGTCTACTCCAGAGGCCACAGCTTCACCTCTGCTGTTCAGAGTCCTCCTGCCTTCTGTTAAGGCCACTGAACACTTTACATTCTGTCTTTCCTGAGCCCTCTGTGGCTTGTATTATAAAGAACTTTAGATGAACTGTGAAGTCTTGACATAATTTCCTTCTACTTCAAAATGACTCTTTCTCTTAGAAGGCCCTGGGAGAAAAGATTAAATATATTTCAGTAATAAACACTTTTGTGTTCATAGAGATTTCTAAGTAAATATTTGTATATTTCTTAACTTGATGGCAACAGTGCTGAGGGAGAGTGATTATGAAATGACATCTTCACAGAATCCTTGCAGTGCAGTAAATGATAGAGAGAAACCTATTCCAGCTCCTTGTTTTAGAACGCAGAGTTTGATATGCAACTAGGGTAAAATTGGAATGTTTTGTTAATGTACAATAAAAAAAAATAAAAACATCTCATATTCTAGCAATGAGGAAGAAAATCATCTCCCCAGACAGTGATGTATGTCTTGCTGGTGGAATGTCCAACACCACTCAAACTGATTTCCAGTGAATTTAACGTCATCTTACTGCTATCATATATTACCATATGTTATCATACATCATATCATAACACTTTTACATCATATAATCAAATCGTGTTGTAAAAATATTGCAATTTCTGATTTGAAACAATGAGTGAAACAAGATAAAAGATATATAAGTTAAAGTCACGAGAAGGAATTTGAGAGAAACAAACAGAAGACAATGATGTTGTGTTGACCCCTGAGTGCTCCAGATGAAGGGAGAAGGAGATCGAAAGCTGTAAAATGGAGCTTGACCTCTGAAAAACAAAATCCTATTTGTCTGAAGACAAATCACAAACCTTGAACGTCAAACATAAAAAGACGTGCCATCTTAAGTTGAATTTCGGGAGGGCAACTATAGATGAAAGAAATCAGGAGAGATTTGAGCAATCACAGATGTTTGTCAAACAGCGGACTGGTTAGATCTCATCAGCAGAGCATAGAGCTCTGAAAGAATGAGAGGCAAGCTATCTTCTAAGCATATTCATGTTCCAGGAAGACAACTAGATTGAGTATTCAGTTAACTACCCTGATACATAAGACAGCAGTAGATTGAATATTCATTACTGAAGCAGAGCTAAATATGGTTATAGTGTATGTATATATAGTTAACTCAATGTGCTCCAAGAATATTGTTAAATCAATATTAAAGGAATGACGTGTTTTCTAAATGCATGAAAACAAAAGGATAGGATGAGGTAGTTGGTCAGTATCAGTGGGTTTTGCAAAGTCTGAGTGTGTTATCCAAAGATTCACCACACACCCAGCTCATTATGGGGAATTCTGTAAGTACTTTTATTGTGCTGACAGCTCTATAGCCAGTTAATATTATATTTGTAATTGACTTCTTTCCTGGTCTCAACAGGGAATAAAGTAGTTTAAACCAATGTAGTTTATTCCCAAAGATCTAGATATTAAAATATATGTATTGTGCTGTTCTTTGGGGCAAATTACTTAGAATCTTAGATTCAAGAACGGCAGACACACTTTTGAAGTTGGTAGAATAGTGATCTATGAATACCCCCATAGAGCAAGGAAATAAAAACATGGTAGAATTGTATCTCTGTATCCATCCATTCATTAATACACTCATTAATTCACTATGTATTCTTTATTATTGGGTCCTACAAAATTTCAGGCATCTTTTCAGGTCCTGAAGTTAGAGCAGTAAATGTGGTAACCAGAAATCTTTGACTTAGAGGTTTGCATCTTTGTACAAGAGAAGATTTGAGCTATCTAAGCACATGGTTAAGTGCTATGGGTAAAGTACAGTAGGGATCAGAGAGTTCAAGATAAAGACACAAGACATTGAAATGTTGGCAAGAGAGTCTCACAGGATATGTTCAAGAAAATGAAGATCAAGAGGATAGAAACATAAAAAGGATCTTCAGGCAGAAGAAAACATAGGTCCAGGTAACCCTGGGACTTGGGCTTCACTAGTACATGAAAGGACAAACAAAGAAATCTGTGAAACATGAGAAGAAGCCAAGGTGAATAGGAATACAGAAGATCCCAGCTGAAAGGGGAGGAACAGATTTTGTGGGTCTCACTTGGGAAAAAATGCAGATTTCCTCATGGACCATGACCAAAAGGAGAGTTTTGTACAGAGAATGTAGATGATGGGATTGAAGATCTGAACATCCATTGAGAAGGGTGAATATTGGCATCCAGAGATGAAGCAAGAAAACTAGTTTCTTCAGAGAAGCAACTAAACTCAGCAAGGCCATTATCTTAAGGTGACTTGGAAGCCAAGAAGTGGTCAGACTACATATTACTAGAGCAAAAGAGCAATCCGGACTGACCACTGACTGCAAATTAGATATGGGACACACAAAGAAAAGTCAGACACAGCAGATAGCATTAAAATATAGCAAAGAAGTAGCTCACTTGTAATACAGACTGATCAGAACGAGTTTGCAATAGGAGCAGTACTTGGGGAACATTAAGTTTTAGTTGCTCATTACAAACAAAGGCAATAGATCAAGTGGGCAGCTGGCTATGTGGGTCTGGAGTTCAGGGTAGCAACTTGGCTAGAAATGCAAATTGAAAGTTATCATCACGTGCATGGAATTTATAGCTGTAAGAGTAGATAAAGTCATTGAGGAAATGAAGGGCAGGGGCGGGGAGCAAAGACAGAATGCTGACCCCTATCATGTCACAATTTACAAATTAGTAGAGATGAATTACAGTGACAATAACTTACAGATCTCTGTTCCAGTGGCTGTACAGTGAGAACCTAGTTCAATGTATTATTTGCATTGAATGGACAATTGGTAGTATTCAAAAAGTAGACAATTAGTAATATTCAATAAGCAAATGGATCCAATGTACCAGGAAGAAAATCAGATTGATAAAGAGAGATGCAATTTTCTGAGTTTCCAGCCTCTCTATGGAGAATGGTTATTTCATGCTCTATGTTTTTATGTCTTTTGTGTATCCTTAGTTAGTCTCTTAGACACTTTTATTAGCCTTTTATTATCTATTTAAAACATTATCCTGACAACAAATTACTTTGCTTGCTATATGCAAAATTCCTTTTGTTTTCTACTATCCTGCCTAAATCTTCCATGAAGGTATAAGCCAAAGACTATACTGCCTCTTTTCTCACCCACGCTACAGTAAGGATTCAACTAGAGAAAAATCATGAACAAGGCTAAGCAAAATTTCTGTCTCTGGAGAATGTAAAGCAATGTCATGTAAATTTTAATTACGGGTCATAGTTCACGTCACCTAAAATTCATATGGAGCTGGGATAGACCAAATTAGAGTCAAGCATGAGTATACACAATCGTAAAGTCCTTCCTAAGCATACAAACTGAGAACTTACAAAGAGAATGCAGATGCTTAGACAGAATCAGGGTGACAGACAGACAGACATCAGAATATATAGAAAAGCAAAGGCTACACATAAGCTTGGCTTTCCGCCTGAGCACCGGAGAGACGCCTGCACTTAGAAGATATTTACATTTCTTTTTTTCATTCTTTCTACAGTCCTTGAAGATGTTAGTGCTGGTTTCAATTATAGCCTTCATTAGCCTGAGAGTCTGTAAGGAGCTTGGTGAGTTGGCACTTAGGCTTCTACATTTGGAAAGGAACACTAATGTCCCACAGTAACACTTAAAGTTATTGTCTATGGAGTACCTGCAGTGCGTGTCAAGCGCATACAAGCATTCCCTCTTTTAATCTCGCCACATCCCCGTGGAAGAGGTATTATTAGCTTCATTTTCATACGATGACTAGAGAGGTTTAATGAATCCCCAGGTCACCAGCCAATAACCAGCGGAGCCCACGAGGCCCTTCTGCTCTGTCATCCACCTAACTTCTCTCCAACTTTCTGCTGTAATGTTTCCAGCCTGAGAACATAACAAGAACAAGGCATATTAGAGTGAGGAATTCCTAAAGTTTATGGGATGCCCAGGGAGGGGGGCTGTCTTCAACTGCAGAGCGGTGATCTGCATACTGGAAAATGAAAGACTATGAATATGCAAGCAATCATACCACAGGGTACCATGAAAGCCAGATAGGTGAGGTTTTGCTTTAGAATGAGTGTGATATTTCACCCAGCTACTTTAAGTTATTAAAAAGAAAATTGGCACCATTAAAGCAAAATTTTCGAGCAGCAAGTTGTTACCGTGAACAAACTATCTTCCCAGCAGGGTCTGGTTTGTTTGAATCAATGCTGATATCTCCGTTATTTACTTTGTCCTAAAGATTCTACCACTGATAGAACTTGAAATATGTATTAAATTCTTAATGGCATCTTCAAATACAAACTAACCAAGATAAAGTACTAATTTTCTGGCTAAACACATACCCACATCCCACACTGGGTATTTGCACCATCCACCCAGGTTTTCAATCCAAGCCTAGTAATAATATTTGATTCTTGCTGTCTCTTTTCATCTTTCTTATGCAGACAAAAATCAAAACTAACCCCAGCTCTGAAAACTTTACGTTCTTGAGTACTGTCGCCCTCATGCTTCTGTGCACTCTGGAGTGAGAACCTTCCCAATTATGAAACATTTGAATCCTTTAACTTTGGAAAGACACACCCTGGCGGGGGGGTGGGGGAGGGAGGAGGGGCTTGGCTCCTTTCTATAGATCCTTACCAAACACAAATTTACAGAAATTTTCTTCTAAGCAACATTCATAAAATCAAAGACAGCATCAGAGGTCCTTGAGTCTAAAGACAAAGATACACAGAAGTAGGAAGTGTGAGGTACAAAAAAAGAAAAAAGGAAGGAAGGGAGGAAGGAAGGAAGGAAGGAAGGAAGGAAGGAAGGAAGGAAGGAAGGAAGGAAAGGAAGGAAAGGAAAGGAAAGGAAAGGAAAGGAAAGGAAAGGAAAGGAAAGGAAAGGAAAGGAAAGGAAAGGAAAGGAAGGAAGAAGAGAAGAGAAGAGAAGAGAAGAGAAGAGAAGAGAAGAGAAGAGAAGAGAAGAGAAGAGAAGAGAAGAGAAGAGAAGAGAAGAGAAGAGAAGAGATCATTTTCGGCTTATCCTACACAAAATCCATCTGATAAAAATCTAGTGGAATAAAATAAATCTAATTGATATCATTTCTTCACACAGAAGAGAGAGTGCATGTATTAATTAAATGTGAATACATTGGGACCTACCTTAAACCAGCCAGTAGTGTCCCAGGAAACCCAGAATCACAGAAAACTCCTAAATGAAATTGCAGGGCCTTCAAGCCACTTCTGATCTAGCCTGTGGTTCACCTATCTTCCTCCTTACCACCATGCCTTTTGCTTTATATAAGCCACCCTATGTGCTGACTTTATGTGCCCCACACATGCTTGTTCCTTCTCTGGGGATCATACCCCATTTCTTAATCCTGGATGATTGCTTTTGTGTGGTGTTGAGCTTTGTTTCGTTTGTTTGCACACACTTTTGGTATCTGGAAGGTGTTTGCTCAGATAATACCTCAGCAAACAATGCCCTCTTAGCTAGGCAAACCTATTGAACCCCAAGAACTTCCCTTGCTTTCTCATCTGTTCTAAACATTATTTTTCTTTTTTATTGGATATTTTTTTTAATTTACATTTCAAATGTTATCCCCTTTCCCCATTTCTCCCCTTCCAGAAAACCCCCTCTCCCATCCTCCCTCCCCCTGCTTCTGTGAGGATGTTCCTCCACCCACCCACATACTCCCACATCCCTGCCATCAATTCCCCTATAAGACCAGGGTCCTCTCCTCTCATTGATACATATGCAGCTGGAGCCACCTGTACTCCTTTGTTGATGACTTAGTCCCTGGGAGCTCTGGGGGGACTGGTTGGTTGATGTTGTTTTTCTTCCTATGGGATTGCAAACCACTTCAACTCCTTCAGTCCTTTCTCTAAGTCCTCTATTGGGGATCCTGAGCTCAGTCCAATGGTTGGCTGTGAGCCTCTGCCTCTGTATTTATAAGGCTCTGGCAGGGCCTCTCAGGAGACAGAAATATCAGGCTTTCAGCATGTACTTCTTGACATCCACAATAGTATCTGGGTTTGATAACTGTATATGGGATGAATCCCCAGATGGAACAGTCTCTGGATGGCCTTTCCTTTAGTCTCTGCTCTACACTTTACCTCCATATATGCTCCTGTGAGTATTTTGTTCTCCTTCTAAGAAGGACTGAAGCACCCACACTTTGGTCTTCCTTCTTCTTGAGCTTCATGTGGTCTGTGAATTGGATCTTGGTTATTTAGAGCTTTGGGGCTAATATCCACTTATCAGTGAGTGCATAGCATGTGTGGTTTTGTGTGTGTGTGTGTGTGTGTGATTGGCTTACCTCACTCATGATGATGTTTTCTAGTTCTACCCATTTGCCTAAAAATTTCATGAATTCATTTTTAATAGGGGAGTAGTATTCCATTTTATAAATGTACCACATTTTCTGTATCCATTCCTCTGTTGAAGGACATCTGGGTTCTTTCCAGCACCTGGCTATTATAAATAAAGCTGCTATGAACATAGTGGAGCATTTGTCCTTATTACATGTTGGAGCAAGGAATAAAAATTAAAAGTCTTAGAAAGATCAGAAACTCAAGGCCCATACCTAAAAATAGTAAAAGCAATATACAGAAAACCAGTAGCCAACATCAAACTAAATTGAGAGAAACTTGAAGCAATCCCACAAAAATCAGGGACTAGACAAGGCTGCCTACTCTCTCCCTACCTATTCAATATAGTACATGAAGTTCTAGCCAGAGCAATTAGACAACAAAGGGAGGTCAAATAGGGTACAAATTGGAAAGGAAGAAGTCAAAATATCCCTATTTGCACATGGTATGATTTTATACTTAAGTGACACCATAAATTCTACCAGAGAACTCCTAAACCTGATAAACAACTTCAGCAAAGTGGCTGGATATAAAATTAACTCAAACAAATCAGTGACCTTCCTCGACTCATAGGGTAAATGGGCTGAGAAAAAATTAGGGAAACAACACCCTTCACAATAGTCACAAATAATATAAAATACCTTGGTGTGACTCTAACCAGCAAGTGAAAGATCTGTATGACAAGAACTTCAAGTCTCTGAAGAAAGAAATCAAAGAGGATCTCAGAAGATGGAAATATCCCATGCTCGTGGATTGGCAGGATTAATAAGTAAAAATGGCCATTTACCAAAAGCAATCTACAGATTTAATGCAATCCCCAGCAAAATTCCAAATTAATTCTTCATAGAGTTACAAAAAGCAATTTGCAAATTCATCTGGAATAACAAAAAAACCTAGGATAGCGAAAACTATTCTCAGCAATAAAAGAACTTCTGAGGGAATCACCATCCCTGACCTCAAGCTGTATTATAAAATAACAGTGATGAAAACTGTATGGTATTAGTACAGAGACAGGCAGGAAGATCAGTGGAATAGAATTGAAGACCCAGAAATGAACACACACACATATGGTCACTTGATATTTGACAAAGGAGGAGCTAAAACCAGTCAGTGGAAAAAAGACAGCATTTTTAACAAATGGTGCTGGTTCAACTGTGGTTAGCATGTAGAAAAATGCAAATCAACCCATTCTTATCCCCTTGTACAAAGCTCAACTCCAAGCAGACCAAGGGCCTCCACATAAAACCAGATACACTGTTCTAAAAAATTATCAGCACTTTTCCTTTTATCAATTGGCAGTGCATGTTGTCCTTGTCAACACTGAAAGAGGCATCCTATGTGGGTAAAAAATAAATACGAAAAAAGTTTTTGTGACCATAAAAAAAGCACTAACAAATTTTAGAAAATCTTGACCAAAAAAAAAAAATGTCTAGTCCATTCTCTCTACAGGGGAATAAGCAGGTACATAATGCAAATACTTCTATGATGTATGACAAAGAGAGTTTGGATAATGCTGCCATCACTTTTACATATTGGGAAGGCTAAAGATACCAAAACATGAGCACAAATGGTTTGTAACTTTATTTTGACTTGCACCCTGCTAGCATTATTGGCATCCATTGCAGAAAGTCATGGAGAAAAATTGATGAGAAGAAGTTCTAGAAGTTCATGCCACACACACTGTTAGGGAAGAAGTGGTTCTCTGTGTAGACCCAGCATCCCTGGAGAATCTTACAACTGAGGCAAAGAGGGCAGTCATGCAGCTGCTGAGAGAGTGTTCCCCTTAGTCATGGGAATCGCCACTCTGGAAGTGAACAGACTTACTTAGGCATGAGAGCTGAGTCACAGCAAAATCCAGTTTAAAGAAAAATTTCAAAAAGGAGGCAAAGAGGAAGGACAGAGACCATAGTTGCTTTTGTGGGTACAAGCTTTCAAATCCCAGCATCACAGCTCCTCAGTCCTGTCCTCCTGTTCTTTCTCCATCTATTTCAACACCCTTAACTTCAGTGGTACCGTGGCTCCTTTAAGATTTGCCCCTGTTACCTTACTTATGCCCAAGAGGCTGTTGGCACTCCTATGCACATGTGAGCAATATTAATTGGATTCATGGAGTTACTAATAACAATTCAAAAGGAAGGCATAAAGTTGGGAGAAAGATAGGGTGAGGGATAATGGAGAGTTGGGAAAAAAAACCATGGTGGTACGTTTGTGGTGAAAATACAATTTTTTAAAAAATGTGTGAAAATGTGTGGATAGAAATATTATTTGAAAAAAAAAAACATTTAGATACAACGTTTGGCTCATTAGTTCTCTTGTTTCTTGTAAACCTAAACATGCTGCCTGGACTACGAGAGCATGAAGATTTATTTCAAATTAATGGGATAACTCTAAAGCATTATTTTACTTACAGAGGCAGTCTACTTAATAAACGTGAAATCCTGCCTGCCTGTGCCGCAGATGTGCATCCACTACTGCAGAGATGCCCTCTGTCAGCTTCTATTCTGGGTTCTTGGATAAGCCAATACAGAGTAAGAAAGGGAAAACCAGCACAAAGCCAATATGTCTAGTATCTAATTTTCTTTTCTTTTTTCTTTTTTCTTTTTCTTTTTCTTTTTTTATTAGATATTTTCTTTATTTACATTTCTAATGTTATCCCTTTTCCTGGTTTCCACTCAAAAAATCCCTTATCCCATCCCCCCTCCCCCTGCTCATCAACCCACCCACTCCTATTTTCCTGTCCTGGCATTCCCCTACACTGGGGCATAGAACCTTCACAGGACCAAGAGCCTCTACTCCCATTGATGTGAGGTACATAGCTAATCAAAGAATTCTCAACTGAGGAATACCGAATGGCTGAGAAGCACCTAAAGAGATGTTCAACATCCTTAGTCATCAGGGAAATGCAAACAGTATCTCATTTTCTAAGAGACACCACAGACCATATCTTAGCCATTTATCATTAGCAATGGGAGGAAAGAAAGAAAGCTTCCAGAGTATGTCACAGAAAAACTGTACACATCTAACTTGGTAAAACAGATTCCCCTGATCCTTTATGCATGCAGCATACGCAAGCTGCATGAAGAAATTAATTGTCAAGGATGACATGGAGATAAATCTAAGCTGCTTTTCAAGTAGTATCTGCCTGGAGCCAGGAGACTACAATAAGCTTCATACAATGGAGCTAAGACAGATCCAGCTGGCACTGGAGCCCACTGACAACAAGTCAGAGTGTTTTTAGATTCGAGCCTGACAGAGCCTCAAAGCAAAGAGAGGATAATATTTCTCTAAAACAATTCTATGCAGCAGGGCAAAAGATCTCTATCAAGCTTTTATTTCTAAATGCTATTCATATTCTGCCTCTTTCCTAAGCATCAACACTCTGCAGATGCCTTCTGATACAATCTCAACAGGCTTGAAATAGCTTACACTTACTTTGTGGTCTTGCCCCAAATCAATATTGCACAGCTTGTGGAAAGCACTTCGTGCAACTGCAGAAGCTAACATGGGATTTAAAGATCCTTGCTCCGGTTTTCATTTATAGATTCCTTATGTGAAATAAAACAGTATTCAAAAACTCATGCACATAATTATATTAAATACGGGACTTTGCCATGTCAGTTTTACTAACAGGGAGAACTATATGCTAAACATATGCACTTGCAGTTCAGATGCGTGTATCCCCATAGTGTCTGGAAATGGGTTATTGTAACTAACATTCTGTTTCCTTTCCCGACAATGATTTTGAGTGGGATCTTATGAAAAAATGCCCTTGTTAAGAATGAGGAACAAGGGACCTGGCACCATTTGTTAAGTTTGAAAGGCATGCACTGCATAGAAGAAAATATCAAGTATATTATTAGTAGCAATATATGTAGAAGTTCACAGAAAATCAATATTTATTCTGTAATGCACCCTCTAAAAACAAATAACTAATTTTTGCTGCTATTTTTTTAAGGTCTGGGAACTGAACCCAGTTCTTCTTATATGCTAAGAAAGTACTTTACTACTGAACAAGAACTAAAGGCCAGCCGGACGTGGTGGCGCACGCCTTTAATCCCAGCACTCGGGAGGCAGAGGCAGGCGGATTTCTGAGTTTGAGGCCAGCCTGGTCTACAGAGTGAGTTCCAGGACAGCCAGGGCTAGACAGAGAAACCCTGTCTCGAAAAACCAAAAAAAAAAAAAAAAAGAACTAAAGGCCAAAAATTTTTATTTCACTTGTTATCATAGAGAGGATGTCCTAAGTGTCCAGTCTTAAAAATAAATGGAGGTAGGACTGGATAGGCAGTGCTAGAACTGGGAATGATATATTCCCAGTTTGGTGATATATTCTACTGATCTTATAAAACTGGTCTAGTTTTATCTACTACTTTAAAAGAAAAATACTACTTTTTCCAAAAGCATTATGATACAGGTGGAAGTAATTAATACACATGACACAGTTATATCAATAACTAGATTATAGTATGAAATATGCATTATAGCACTGACTATGAGGCATGAAAACTCAAAATGTATATCTTGAGCAGAATGGAGAAAGGGCTGCCATTAGAAAGAGCAATAACCCCAACTTGTCCTGAAACAAAGATCCTATGAATTTTAAAGGTGTGGGGATAAAGCTACAAATACAAGGCTGGAGGGAGAAAGGGCACACTTCTTCCCCTTGCTAGCCAGTGCTTTTTGGCTATACTGTTAGCCTTCCTGGGCAGAGGCTAATAGAATCATCATAGGAAGGAAGCCAAACAAAGAAACTCTAAAGCCACGGATTTCTGTTTCAGCTCCTTCCCTTCCATAGACTTAGCTGAGTTGTCCTTAAACTCGGTTTCTATTTACCATACTCCTCTTCTTGGTGTCTTCTGCCACAAGTTTCAAGTTGATAAACTTGCTGTGATGTGTTGACTTTTCTGCATAGATTTACTCTCTCAACACTGTGGATTCTGGCAGCTTTCAAAAATCTGTTCCAACTTTTTATGAACACCAAATCCACCTGCATTCAGTAAGGCCACAGATCTCAGAAGGATTTTGACCTTAAGAGAATGCTTACTGTCCCAGAGAATTCTTTGCAAGCAAAGCTACTATGCGAGGTAATTTATGTGAAAACAATTTTACTAGAAGTTTAATGGGAGTCCACAAGTCAATAAGATGCAATTAAGCCTCCATGGAAGTCAAGACCTACACCACAACTAAAACAAAAACTACAGCTTTGTACCAAAAATAATCAAGTCAATGTAACTTCCTCTATAGGCAAAGACCTTTTTAAGTCCTTTTCTTCCTTGGTTTAACATTAACATTCTTTAGTTTAAGGCTTATAACTTCTATATCACAGTGCTAATAAAAACACATCTGAAGGGAGAGAAGTGGGCACGTTTACAAACAGCTTGGGTGACCCATAGGAAGTTGAAAGAGAAGGGAGCTAGCTAATAGTAATGGTAGCGATATTATCAGGCTTCCCAGAATGAAGGCTGACCTCAGCCTGCGCCTATCATCCAGAGACTGACCTCAGGCTGCAGCTAGTACCCACAGAAGCTGACCTCAGGCTGCACCTAGCACCCACAAAAGCTGACCTCAGGCTGCACCTAGCACCCACAGAAGCTGACCTCAGGCTGTACCTAGCACCCACAGAAGCTGACCTCAGGCTGCACCTAGCACCTATTGAGACTGGCCTCAAACCCCTGTGCTCATAACATAGTCTTCATGAGCTGCTGCTTCTTGTCAAACACAAGACTGCTGCTTCTTGTCAAACACAAGATTGTGCTGAAAGTGCCCTGATATGGCTGTCTCATGTGAGGCTATGCCAGTGCCTGGCAAACACAGAAGTGGATGCTCACAGTCAACTATTGGATGGAACACAGGGTTCCCAATGGAGGAGCTAGAGAAAGTACCCAAGGAGCTGAAGGGGTCTCTGCATATGTAGCAGAAGATGGCCTAGTTGGCCATCATTGGGAAGAGAGGCCCCTTGGTCTTGCAAACTTTATATGCCCCAGTACAGGGGAACAACAGGGCCAAGAAGTGGGAGTGGGTGGGTAGGGGAGCAGGGTTTGGGGGAGGGTATAGGGAACTTTCGGGATAGCATTTGAAATGTAAATGAAGAAAATATCTAATAAAAATTGGAAAAAAAAAGAATGAAAGTAAAGAAGGTGAGGCTTGGCATCATGCTGCAGAGTCAGAGCCCTTGAAGAAAAGCAAGGAAGTCATTGATGCAGCCCGTTTTGATGAAAACCCCAGGATTTAGAAGATGCCAAGTCTCTTAGATGATCTCCAAAAACCACAGCAGGTGTTGAGCCTACTAGACAAGCTATGTGTGTGCTTCAGACATCGGCCTAATAAAGTCCTTTGGAGCCCAGAATATCATGAGTGAATCCCACTTGTAGGGCACGAAGCTGTTTATATTGTTGGGTATTGATTTTGTTTTGATTGAATTGTAACAGCATCCTTTTGGAAAGAGAAAGTATATGATTTGATTTTGATTTTACAGGAGCCCACATTTAAGAGATTGTATGAGTTTAAAGATACATTGCACTTTCAAAGCACTGGACGTTTTAAAGACTATTGAATTTTTAATTCATACTATATGTTGTATTATTGTATCAACATAATACTTCGGGGACAAGGAAGAAAGGAAAGGTTACTCTTAAAGTGAGATATTTGTGTGCCAAAGTTGACAAGGAGTAGAGTGTCATCGTTTCAGTTGTTAACATGGTACACCTTGAAAAAATTGTGAAATTTCTTCTATCAGTTTGGCCTGCAGGCACACCTTTGAGACATTTTATCGTTAAATGATGCAGGAGGACACAGCCCACTGAGTGTGCACTTGGGGCAGAGGAGATGAAGCTGTAAAACAAAAGTAACTGACCATAAGCCTGGAAAGCAGTGGTCGGTCCTCCATGGTCTCTGCTTCACTTCCTGCCCTGAGCTCCTGCACTGGCTTTCCTCAGTGATGAACAATAAAACTGTAAGCTTAAATAATGTCCCTGCCCCGAGTTTTTCTTGGTCATAACGTTTATTACAGCAAGAGAAAGCCAACTAGAACACAACATGTATCCTCACAAAGCCAAGGAAAATACTAAATGAGAGATGCCCTATCTTATCACACATGTTTGTACTTCCCTTGGATATCAGTTTTCTTGTGTGGACTTCTCTAAATTTATTACCCAATGTGTGAGTCTTTTATTGGTGCCTTAATAGGTAACCACACTCTTGGGGATTGCAGTTGACATGCTGTCTGCAGCACCATATCTAAAATACCCCAGGATTCTTGGGGAAAGGAGGTATAAAGAAGGCTTTTGCTCTCCTGGGTCTCTGGGTAGATACACTGCCTGTTCTTCACAGCACTGCCTGCATCCCCCCGCTCCTCCTCTGTGGGGAGCTGGCGTGGCTGTAGCTGAATGGCCCAGTCTCAGTCATGCGCGGTAAAAGCAGCGCATGTAACTCATTGGAGAGATAGCGCAAAGTCTCGCGATACTATTCTATAAGCCTATCCTGCATACTGCCTTGGACGTGTGTGTCTATGATTGGGTGGTGTGAGGTGACGTGAGTGAACAGAAGAGGATAAATTGTGGGCAGTCCCAGAGAGAGAGAATGAAGGGAGAAGCAGAATAAAGGAAGCTGTGGAAAGCTGCGCAAAACCTGCTTTGGATTCCACGTCGTTTATTCCCACTCTCTGCTTGTCAGAGACGTGGGCCTGTGACAATCCTTCTTTTGCTTCTTCAAGGTGAGCAATGGTACAGGGCTTTCTTACATCACATCACTCTCAGCTCCTCCTTCATCTCTGACCTTCAAAGACCCTAAGGTCACAGCAGCACCACTAATCGCCAAAAGATTATTTAAACTCATCATCAGCCATCCTTCCATGCACAGTATTAATTTCTCTTCATCATTTAAAACATGATATCTCAAGTTTCCAAAGATTTGGGTGCAGGTATCTTTTCCTCTGAAGTCTCCATTACTTGCAACTTTTTCTCACCTTCTAGGATATTGTTTTCTCTAGAGACATCAACTTAAATCCATTCCTTATAATAGCCAACATTTATTAAATGGTGTTAGATACTAATCAGTTTGCCAAACATATTATGAATATTTTTAACATTTATTTTTTACTTTTATGTTTATGATGGCTTGCCTGCATATATGTATATTACTGGGTATGCGCTGTCTCCTCATGGAACCATAAATGGGTTCAAGATCTCCTGGAATAGGAATTATTTTTGAATTATGAGTTTCCATGTGGGTACTAGGAACCAAACCCAGCAAGCACTCTTAAAGGCTTAGCCATCTTTCCAATGCAACATTATGATTTTGGTAACAGTACAGAAATGCACAGGAGTTAAAGAGCAGATAGGAATTTTCCATTAATTTTTCTATATTTAATCCTTCCCTTTTCCTACTCCATCTAAGATATCCAGTTCACTTACTCTTCTCCTCAGGCTTCGGGATTTGGTGCCAAAGGAAAACGTATGTTCTTCTTGGAAAGAATGTATGTAATATAATATCCCACTCCACTAAAGCCATACTGCCACTGATATGTTAGCTGCTATCTGGAATGTAGTGTTAAGAGAATAGGTTTTCATTATTATATCTGGATAGAAAATTTTTAGTTTTCTAGTATTCTTAATCCTGAACAGGGGGTAGAGCTATACATTCCTATGAGACTTTCTATTTCTTCTTCTTTTCTAGGTTTTTACTGATGTTTTGAAAGATATAGCTAATACCAAGACATAAGTATTAAATAAATATCTTTTTGTTGAGTTTGTCATAAATTTCTCTTTCCCAACATTCTGTTCTGCCTTCCTTTCTGTCTTTTCCTTCTTTCTTCTCTCCCTTTTGGTTTCTCTTCTCTAATTCCATCCCTCCATCATCAATGGAAAAATTACTCTGCATTTTTGTTTACTAAAACCTTATGAAGATTAACATGCCTTGCTTAGAAATATTTTTAATAGTCACTAGACAAGAAAGGGAAGAAATATCTTTATACATCTGCACTAGTGAGGATGTTTTAAATTAAAACTTGCATGCATAACTAGAGTTCCTATTAAAAGGAGATGTAAATGTATATTTTATGTAGAAAATATTAAATTTAAAAATGTATATTTATGATATATTACTTAGAATCCACTTTGAATGAAAGAATTGAAAGCAAAATGTAAACCACCTGTCTTTTTTTTTTTCCTGGCAGTGCAATGAAGCTGTCACAAAGGAACCACAGACCACCTTTAACTCCTTCCCACTGAGACCAAGAATTTCATTTCAGAGCACATTGTTCAGCTACTAATGATCATTACTATCAGCGATGGATATTATCTGCAGTTATCAGAGATGTGCATTGGCAAAGTTGCTAAATTTTTACATCAATAGAACTTTGAAGACCAAGCATGTGACAATGGTTTCACATTTATTTATTTATTTATTTATTTACTTACTTACTTACTTACTTATTGAACACAAATCTCAATTGTTATAAAACAAAAAGTAACCTTTTGGAAAGTTATAATATATATATATATATATATATATATATATATATATATATATATATATATATACACACACATACACATACACACACACATACTCACACACACTTTTTGTTTTTTTATAAAACAAAAAGTAACCTTTTGGAAAGTTATAATTAATATATATATATATATATATATATATATATATATATATATATATACATACACACACACACACACACATACACACACTCACACACACACACACACACACACACACACACACACTATGTGATGTCTAAACTTTAAACCAGTGAGTAAAAGATGTAAGGGCTGGTTTTGTAGTCACATTTTGTAAGGAGAAATCCTTTGGCAGGTTGTATAGCATCTTCAGGTCCTTTGAGAACTAGTCACCATGGACGAGGCTTCTAGGTCAATTCCAGCTTGATTTCACCAAGTCCTGTTTCCAACTATCATTACAATGTCTTTTTAATTGATATGTAGGTGTTATCTCATTCCAGTGCACAGTCAATTGTAGGCATTCCTAATTATAGAGTCACCCTCTGCCCCTCTACCCATCCTAGTGAGGGAGTCCAAGGCTTGCCTATAGCCCCAGGGGTCCCCAGAGACCCAGTTTCACAATGATTTGTCCTGACTCCTCCTGACGTCCCACTTTCTGTGACTTCTCTCTGTCCCATTATGTTTTGCAATAGCATTTAACATCTCTTATTTGTCTGCGCCACATCAGGAATCTGTGCTGAGAGAGGGTTCAAATGTAAAAGTGCTGTACAAAGTTCTGTTTCCATCTCACACAGAGTTCAGTCAAATGAGCAGAGAAACACATGATAGAAGAGCCTGGAATACTCTTTGCAATGATTTTTTTAATGGTATTTCAATCTAGCAGACCCACAATCTATGAACCAAAATTAAGAATTTTCTTGACAGTCCTAGTTTATAAGCTGAACTAATATGGATCAATAAAGCTTTTATCACTCCTCAGATATATTTGAATTTAACAAATACAATACATCAGCTACTACTTAGTTCAAATAATGACCAACCTTGTCTGAATAATGCATTTGTCCTTTTCCTGATCTTTCTCCTCATGTTTGCTTGTTTTGTTGTTTGTTTTGTTGTTTGTTTTGTTGTTTGTTTTGTTGTTTGTTTTTGTTTGTTTTTATTGCAAGTGGACAAACAAATACAAATCAGAGTTTCCAGGGGGCTCTTTTAGAAGGATAAATCTTCTTGCTCAGGGTCCCTTTGTTGGTTTGTTTTCACTTTCATTCTCTTCTGTCCTTTTCACTTTTTGATTCGAGACAGGGTTTTGCTGTGTGTCCTAGGCTGGCTTCAGACTTTCCTACCCTGGCCTTTAGCTTTCGGAATTTCTGCCTCAGCTTTCCTGAGCCCCAGTGCTTGCCATGAACATTCAGTGGCCTCTTTAATCCTGTCTGCAGAGATACCCTTAAATCACATACAGATTATATTTAAAGTTGAAATAGCAGAATGATTAATTTTAATGAGCCCTCCAGTGGATTTGTGAAGATTTGTATTATGCCATTTTGAAAATTTAAAACTAATTGAGGACATGTTTTTTGTTTTGTTTCGTTTCTTAAACTCCCCAAGTGAGAACACTTGCACGTTTTGGCCTTGAGAGTCTTTCCATCCCTTTTATGCTCACACTCCCTTCCGTGCATGCCTGCGTGCGGTGCTCGTGCTCAATGTGGGTCACTTCAGTAAGGCCCTTCTTCCGCCAATTCTCAGCTCTTTAAATCCAGTTGTTAACAAGCATACGTATAAAATTTGAGGAGCTACCAAGGCAAAAAGAAAAATGTTCACTTGGTAGAAACATTCATTTAAAAAGAGAATCTTACTGATAAATTATTTAAGTGAACGCCCAGCCAGTAACCCTCTTCCCTGAACTGGCACTCGGCCTTGGAAGCTGTGTCGAGCTTTCCTTCGGCGCTGTCTTACCAGACTCCACAGTGTTAAATGTTTCCTTCGTCTTTGTTGTTTTTTTTTTTTTAAATGCCTTTTGACATCTAAAATTCATGTGTACTAGAATATATGTTTTATAAAATGTTTTTGATTCTACGGAGATGTGTTTGTAAATTACCCATTGTTTTTCAATATACCTGATTCATGTGGTAAGTTCTCATTGTCTCACCATAAGGCCTTGATGATCAATATGGGGGAAGCAGATACTGTAAAACGCAAAATAAAGCATCCAATACTACGGAAAAAAAAAAAAAAAAAAAAAAAAGAAATGAAAATGCCTGACAGTTGGTCAGGGGAGTTCAGGAGTCCTTGCAACAACATAAGCTGTTATCATTGGTCTTGATTACATTCCAGTACTTGAAGGTAAGATCCTATTGCTGACAAAGCAATGGATCACTAGTCAAATGCAGAGAACATGCGACTCTGGGGTACTGAGCCCCATTTGATATATATACAGCCCCTACCTATACCTACAGGTAAAGGAATATCCTGGGAGAAGTGGCTTGGGCTGAGCTCTGGACAAGTCTTGGGAGAAAGACTGTAAGAACCAGAAGGCCAGGAAATCTGCTGTCAGATAGTGTCTTTCATAAATGACAAGAAATCTGCACCCATGAAATCTCAACATTATGGTTGGCTAAAAAGTCCTGAAAAAATGATAGCACCGTTTGACATGCCACTGAGAAATGAGAACAATCACAAGGCCTTATTCACAGATGAGGAGCCGTGGGCATTTAATGGCTACTGAAAGAAAATCAGGCTTCTCCATGAATGAGCCCCTGATACATTGTACAAACCCAAGGGGCTTTCCTAAACATATACACATATGAGAAACACTTAGTGAATTCAGCAGATGATAATTATAAATATATATAAAAACAATAATTAATAAGAAGGAATAAATTTGAGAAAGAGTGAAGGATATGGAGGAATTAGAAGGATGAAGGGTGAAATGATGTAAATGCAGTATTCACACAGGAAATTCTCAAAAAATAATTTTTTATAAGAAGAATAGTAAGTTTGCAGGGAGTGGATGAATTAATGCTTGCTTGAAACAGTGGCTCATTGTGTGTATATGATCATTATTGATATTGTTCTTCTTTATAACAGTCTAGTTATCCTTCATTACATCAAATATTTCGACCTATGTTCAACTATGCCCCAGCCACTTTCACCTTTCTACTTTGGGGAAGGTCTGACAGGGAAGTGTGAGTGGGACAGGTGAACATGTGTGCATTCATCAACATACACATAAGTCAACACTAAGTATCTTCCACTAATATCCACCATACTTGAGAACATCTGGATCTTGTCAGTGTTCTACCACATCTGGATCTTGTCAGTTCTGCTAGACTAGATAGCCAGTAAACCCCAGGGACCTGCCTGTGTCTGCCTTGCCAGCACTGACCTTACAGGTGTGGCTGCTACACTCAGATTTCATGTTTATCCTGGGGAATGAAATCAGGTCTTCAGGTGTGTGTGGCAAGCACTTTACCACCTGCACTTTTTATTGATCTAGGACTGGTGAGTATGAAATTTTTACTTAATAATTTTGTCTGTTGTTTTAAGGTAAATTTTCACTCCACAAGAGGAAAATCCTCTTTCTTTGACATTGCCTTCCTAGTAGAAGGCAGCATGTTGCTTGCTTAGCTCTACCCACGTTTATTCAACACAGCTGTACACCCCTGTATTTTTGTGTTTATTTAGTGTTTTAGAATTATTTATCTTAGTTGATGACTGTGAGTGTTTTGCTTGCTGGTATCTATGTGCACAATGTGTTTGCCTCCTGCCAGCAAAGGTCACCAGTGTAAGATTCAATTAAACTGTAGTTGCAAACAATTGTGAGCCACCATGTTAAGACTAGAAATCAACTCCAGGTCCTCTGCAAGAGATGCTAGTGCTCTTAACTGCTGAGGCATCTCTCCAGTGCATCTCCTATTCTTCTCTTAGTGTGTTTTAGGTACAACACCTGCAGTAATAGAAGAGGTCACCATCTGGTCTTGTAAAATGATAGTATATGTTGGTGTGTACTCATATCTCTTTATGTATATGTGTGTGTGTGTGTGTGTGTGTGTGTGTGTATAAATGTACATATGTTTATGTCTGTATATATAGCTATAATATGTATATAAATAACTATAAATACATTATTCATATATACTATATGCTTTAGAGTATATACTATAGTATATTTTAATTTATATAAACATAGAGACATACTTATTCTGTCATATATGTACATATATACATGTACATATATTTGTGTACAACATATATATTGAATGAGGATATATTATACATATGCAGATATGTACATATATACATATATGTGTATATATATATATACATATATATATATACACAGCAAAGAAATAGGCATACCTATATAGGTTTATACATATTGGTTGAGGATAGTATATGTTTTACATATATGTATATATGTCTATATATGCATATTTGTGTACATACATACATAAATATACACATATGCATATATACATATATACAAGTATATATACACATATATGCTAAATATATATGCTACATATATGTGTGTATATGCATATATGTAGTATGTACATATATGCATATATGTGTATATTGTATATATGCATATATGTATATATACACACACATATATATAAAACATATACTCATTCAATTTGTATAAACATTTGTAGGCATGCCTATTCTTTTGATATATATATATAAAGCATATATTATACTCATTCAGCTTGAGTTATAAGAGTAGCAAGAATCATGGCTCAACAGGTTTTCATGGCTTTCAAAATGGATCGTTTCATTCTTTAAGTCTTGAGTGCACTGAGGACATTAATACACTAAAGTAACCTGATCATATGTCCAAGTATTAAAGAAATTCTGACAGCAGAAAAGATGATGGTTTTAAAAGGACAAGACTGAAGAATAACCAGTTAAAAGCCTTTTTGAGGTAAAAATCCATTTTGAGGTAAGAATCTAAATTCTAGTGGTGGCTAGAGAGCTCAAAATCAGAGTAAGAACCACCTCGTGCAATCACCAAGCCCCACTTTTCACTTGACAACTTGAATAAATGTGAGTCTCATAATAATACATTAAGGTTTACTGCTTTATATTCCACAATGACTCTCAAGAAGTAGTATTCCCAAATATGCTGTGCTCAAATCCTGACAATCAGAATGTGTACAGCAATTAAATGTGATAGTGAAATGTTAGTTGCTCATTTGCTTCTTAGAAAGGGACCATTTACATTTCGCAACTGCAATGATGAGGGGATTTCAATAAATCCAAAGTCTCCGTCTTTTGCTGTCTCTTCCTCTGCACTGTTGAGCACAGAGATTTTAATTGGGCCAACATGTGCCTCCTGTAAGCTGAGATAATGCTAGCCAAAAAGGAATTTATGCATTCTGATCATATTATGCAACATTACAAATTACTGTCATCCAAAATATTGTTTCGTTAGATGTCCTCTTATTCCTGGTTTAATCCAGCTTTTATTCAGCACCCATCTGTTAAGGAGGCCTGAAGTTCAAAGTATATCTTGTTCATTCTTTTTGCTGGAATATGAGTCCAAAGTCAATTAATGAATAATCTAAACTTTTGTCTTCATTTTCATGTCTATTAATAAGATACTAAAAATCTAGAAGACTTGTTAATCCAGAATAGACTGGTAGTTTCAAAGATGGACAAAGTTGCCCATCTTCACATGCTGGAGTAGCAGAACCTCGATGTATAACCTCTCAAAATATTTCCAATTTAGAAATGGGCAAATAATTAGATAGGGTTTCCATGGTTTTT